>JXSR01S005482.1:35529-46139 GCA_000969725.1 Ophiothrix spiculata | reverse complement strand
AACAACAACAACAACAACAACAACAACAACAACAACAACAACAACAACAACAACAACAATAATAATAATACAACATAGCATTTATAGAGTGCTTTCAAAGCGCTGCTACCTATTATTACGCTGCCATCAGGAAACTGTCACAATCATTTCGTATTCAACTATGAGTTGCTAGCCAAGTGTGCACCCTATCTGTACTTCAGATTGTAATGTTTCCCATAACAGGTCCCCAATATCGTTTGGGTTGACAAAGCAATTGAGATTAAATGCCTTCCCCATGGACATAACCAGTTGGTCGTATAGCGGGGCTCAAACTCACGACTTACTGATTTGGAGTCCTGCGATGTACCACCAAGACTACACAAGCTCCTCACTTCATATGTAGCTGGGAGACAATTCACAGCTTTCCTTTCAATTTTAAATTATGTGTCTTTTCTTTTGTACACTGTTTTGAATTACATGAATTGACTCTTACTGTGAGAGTCACATGCCTAAGGCAGATTGGAGATTTTTTCTTGTCACATCTTTTGTTCAATATTGCATTCTAAAGCTTGCTTCTGTAATTTGAAAAGAAAACAATTTTGGTTAGAAGGTGTCATGAACTTACTTTGTTGTTGCTAAATCTTCCAGTGCTCTTTTCAACTGTTGTTCCATCATGGTAGCCTTCTCCTCAGACTGCTTCAGCTTGTGTAATAAATCATGGTAGGCTTGCGTTGATAACGAGACTGTGTCATCATTGTTGGGTTTATATGATGCTGCTGACTCTGGAGAACTATCCTCAAGGGATTCAATATCTGCGCAAAATGATTTAAAAATGTGAAATATTTCATAAAGACAATACAGCTGCGTAGGTTCCCTTGATCTTTGAGCTTTGTAGTGGACGTTTCAAGGCGGCAGGTACGATCATAAATAACTCGCACATGTGACTTGTAGAATTGCATATATGATTTCTTCATTTTTCATATCTAAATGCAGGGAAATCCTTTGTACATGCAAGGCTTTGGCAAAGAGGTTGACAAAATGGCCATTGCTATTCAGCTCAACTATGGCCTTGCATTTAAGATTACATGACTTAAACTGATCAGAAAATGCAAATCAGAGTTAATCAACTACAGAGAAATAGTTTCCTCTGTATTTGATGGGACTCAAATACAGAGAAATAGTTTCCTCTGTTTTCGTTGGGACTCAAATACAGAGAAATAGTTTCGTCTGTATTTGATGAGACTCAAATACAGAGAAATAGTTTCCTCTGTTTTCGTTGGGACTCAAATACAGAGAAATAGTTTCCTCTGTTTTCGTTGGGACTCAAATACAGAGAAATAGTTTCGTCTGTATTTGATGAGACTCAAATACAGAGAAATAGTTTCGTCTGTATTTGTTGGGACTAAAACCACAGCTTCTTTTGCGGTTCAGACATGCATTACGAAGCATGGGAACATCCAGTGGGCCATCTAGGTAGAGTTGATATCGTGAAGTGAAATATAAAAGATTTACTTTACAATGCCGTGTGTCTCTTTTGTTGACATAAAATAACAATTTTTGCCTTGATGGAATGCTCAATTTACATATAAATTATACGAATGCTCATATTAGATGGATACAGAGGAATGTAGATATTAAAAACAAGAAAAACACAGCTCAAACCATAGACATGGAAGTATATATCTCTAGACCGCCGGCAGAGCTGTCTGAGCGTTCTCTCGGTAAAGGACGGGGTCACAACACATGCGTATTTAGGTTGCTTGCCTTGGATCTCTCCCACAAAGTTGTAGGTAGCCGGCCGAACATGCTGAAAGGTGCATAATTATCATGTATGACAGTAATTTAAAGCAATTTTTTATGATTTGTACCGTTTGAAAAGGTTTCTTCCACCCATCATCATTTGTATTTAGCGGTGCATCGTCTGCTGGCCGGAAGTTTGACCTTTAAAGACACAATAGTCGCATACCAAGTTCGGTTTTGGCTCAAAATCGTCCTTTGATGAAAACACGGCATCAAAGGAACCATCACGAAACGATTTTACATTCATTTTCAATGAGGTTCGCGGTAACTTCTCCTGAACGGAAGGTTCAGGCTAGAGGGCTTGACTCAAACGAGGAGATCTAGGAGTTGTAGTGACCAGCTGGTTTTGGCAAGCAAAACAGCGGGAGTTTATTTAGAGAATAAAAGATGGTGATTTATTACTTTGCCTCCCCCACACTATTACGAAAAAATAATGTATGCCCATCCATTATGAGATGAGAGATGACAGGCAAAACAATAAATTGCCATCTTTTATTCTCATTCTTTGTCACATATTTGAGTAATTTATAAACCAAAAAAGATGTAAATTATTGCCAAAAACTATAAACATTATCATTGGAAAAACATACACCCCTATTCAAACATGAAGTATTCCAAACCCAGTAAAGCTGTTCGTGCCGGATGTGTGCGTATACCTGCATCGAGCTGTGATTTTGAACGTGCAGCTCCACTGCCTTTCACGCTGAACGCACTATCATCTATCGTCTCATAATGGATAGCCAAAATTCCTTATTAGGAAGTAAAATCGCACTCAGTGACTAAGAATATTATATCATCAATCAAAATCAACACCACATATTTAAATAAACTTGCCATATAAAAGAAGAGCATCATCAGGAATCACTGGTTGCATGAATTCATCGCTATCCCATGGTGCACTGCTTTGTCTTGGTAAATCTGAAATGGCTGAACTCGTAGGTTTCTAAAGAAATTGATATAAGGCAAATAAAAAAGAAAATTAGACAGTTTTTAATAACAAGCTATGGACAAACGAGATTGGGCACAAAGTATGATAGATCAACCTGCAATATGTACATTTAAGGGTTATATAGATATACTACATAGCAACTGGTGTATCGAACGAAAAAAAAACTCCGAACAAACCCCTTCCCACTTTGCAGCCCAGCCAGGATTCGGTCCATGACCTTCCGCACCTGAAGCGAGCATGTTAATGCATAGACCAAAGAAGGACTTCCCGTCAGGTCTATACACTGAATGAACTTATGTGACATTTCTCCTTTCCTCGCACTAGACTAGACACAGCTTTGTGTCTGAATCTCAACACCCCAATACACTTGGCTATTAAATCAACGAGGGGTCAGGAGTTAGGAAACCCTAGTGACCACCACCTGCTACCAAATGTGACCCGTCATATCGAAAGGTACCTTAAGGGTCCCAAAATCAAAATTGATTTTTTGGTCTTATCTGAAAGCTGAGATTTTAAGCTTTAAAATGACACCTTGCTTTTGTTTATTGGATGTTCGGTTGCGAACTTATATCCAAATTGGTAAAAGGCATCGGGCT
The DNA here is from genome assembly GCA_000969725.1 of Ophiothrix spiculata. Lineage (NCBI taxonomy): Eukaryota > Metazoa > Echinodermata > Ophiuroidea > Amphilepidida > Ophiotrichidae > Ophiothrix > Ophiothrix spiculata. The sequence goes on along the minus strand of JXSR01S005482.1, from coordinate 42,815 downwards.
GATTCGGAAAACTATAGTTATGAGAAAATTTAAGTTAAAGTTTTTGTACTTAGTAAAACCTGAATGGAAAGAGGATTTTTATCTTGGTTTTTAATACATTTTTCTTATATTTTGGATGTTGGAACCTGATTAATAGGATAGAATACACTTCACAGATAACCTTTCTGATGAAATTAGAAATTCGACCTTGGACGTGATTTTTGACTATGCTCAGCTTCAATGGCCTGTATCTCGTAATTTACTATGCCGACCTTAAGGTACCTTTCGATATGATGGGTCACAAATTGTAATGGACCAAACATAACCCACCCACTTACACTATCAATAATCATCACTAGGCATAATGACGCTTCACAAATTTGCAACTGAGCTGGGCTCTGATCCCGGAACATTCTGTACCCGAGTATGTAAATGTATAGAAACTTCCCTGTCAGTTCTATACACTGAACAAACTTACACATTTGTGACAGTATTTGCAGTCAGGATTTGTAGCTAAGTTGTGGATATGCCGGCACACTAGCATGACCTATATAAACTCCAGACATGATGGGGCCCCACACACCAGAAACATCCACAATCGGCATGCATAGGCCTAGCCATCAGTTAAATTCACATGAAAAATTTATCGCTATGTTAAAATACAAGGTTTCATAACCTAGCCAAATTCTCAGTCAGAGTACACCTTTGTTCCTTGAGTACAGTTTTTTTAGTATTCAAAATTTTGATTTTCTACATACAGCACAAAAATATACCCTATCTTTATATAATTGCCCAATCTGTAATATATTTTAAAATTATTAATTGTTGAGTTATTGTGATGATTAGCATTAAGTTCAGTCCCTGGTTCAGTCGCATATCAATGTATAGAGCTTAACATACTCCTAATGTATTGTTTTGTTTCATGCATTGATGGTTGTTATATAATCGTTAGAAGTATGAATAACCTGTTCTTCATGTATACGCTGGTGTCCGTTAAGCATACGTTCAATTTGTTATCCATGCAATAAAGTGATGTCCATTAAGCTGAATTCATACTCGTGACGCATTGCGTTTTGAAACGCACAGAGCATGTGTGCATTGAATTTTCAGCTCAAAACTACAATTGTACACATGCTTTGTGCGTTTCAAAACGCAATGCGTCATGAGTATGAATTCAGCTTTAGGCATACATTCAGTATGTGAAATGAATGTTAGTTGTTACACATACATTGACCCTAATGATGTTGATGTGGATGTGTCACTGCGTCCTAAAGCAGCATTTTATTTTTTGTATAGTTTATAGCACAAACTTTGTTGAGTTCTACATGCCAATGATGAGATAGCCTAAACATACCTGAGCTCTGATATAGTTGATCATTTTGATAAAACTGACACAATCCAAATCTGGATGAGAAAAACAAAACAGAAACAAGATGAATATTTTCTCACAGCGGTAAAATTGTACCAAATTTGATTCATTCATAAAAATCATTTTGTAAATAGAAATGGTAAGCCATCTTGCCTTGCATGTATCAGGTCTTCCTGAGCATTTTTCTGCAACACATCTTCCGGATTCCCCCCAGTGATTTTGAAATTGACACACAAAAAAGTTTAGTTGTTTAGCACTATAGGGTAGGGTCCCTCTTTCCATTTAGTCATGAAAATCGGTTAGAGGGTTACGTAATAATGAAACCACAAAGTAATTCCGGACCAAAAATTTTGATTTTTGGCAAAACGGCCACCTTTTCAAAATTCTGAATATAAAAAGTTCTAAATGTCGTATTTTAATGTTTTTTTGCTAATAAGGAAACAATAATTCTAACATGATCTGTCAAGTTTCAGGTCGCAACTTGATTTTTTTTGAGGTGGCAACCTCATCCCCCTACCCTCGGACTTTGATGACCTATCATACCTTGGATAAAACTACATATCACAAGATTTGGGCGAAACAGTTTAAAATAATGCCTGTGTTTTATTTATAGAGTCAGAGAGGTAATACTAGACATTTACTTAGTTCAAACCTGTTGCAAAATATCTCAATAAAAAAATCCTAAAGGTTTTAGTTTACAAAAGGTTACAAAATCTTCAATGAGAAAAATAACTTTCAATTTGGTCCCACACAAAAAAACCTCCCTATCAAAGTAGGTGATAGTCTATTGTCCTCTACAAGCAAAAGCATAGAATCCAAGGCTTCTTTGCTTTTTTCTTTCGCTCGTGTATGTACACACAAAAGAATTGTTATGGATTGCAAACTCTCAGGTGGTGATAATCTATACTTATTGACTCCAGTGAATCCAGCTATTGTATACCACTTAAAGGGGCAATTCATGATCCACTTTTCATGTTCAAGGTCACCGCTATTGAAAGTGAGTTTTAAAGCTAGGAAGACTCCTTGATTGGTATGGTTTTCAACCCCAAACCTTTCTTTCAAATGTGCTTGCGCTTTTGAGAAAAGTTATTACTGTCGGGCCCCGACAGTAATTATAATACAGTGGTCTACTGAGATTTTTAAAATGATGAAACTTGAAAACGAATGGTCGGAATCAAGTGACATTTTCAGCATACATTTATGTTGCACTCTTCTTTTTATTTAGCTAGAACAAAGGTGAGGTTTTTGTCACATCAGAATCATGACTTGCACCTTTAAGATATGGTGTAGTCAGCCAGGAGGTTTAAACTGGGGTATTTAGGTCCCTCGGGTCCTGGACGAAAATTCACAAGAGATTCACTTATGGGAATACTACTTAAACTGACATTGAGCGAAACTGGATGTAAAGCATACGATACGATGCATCATCAAAAAACCAAAATAACCCCAATTCAATCTCAATGCCAGTATAAAACGGCTCAGAGTCTGATATCCCCTCTCTATAAATCTCATAACCATACCATGTTTTTGCTTCATGACCATCAGCTGAAACCCATGGGCCTTGTTGGCGTGTGTGAACACCTCATCAGCCGTGGCAGCCATTTCATTGCAGAACAAGCAGATGGCGGATGGCGCAACCTCTGTGGCTTCTTCCTCCCAAAGATCATCGTCGTCTTCACCAGAACTCATGGTGGGGTATGGTTAGTTAAATAAAGCCTGTATAAAAACACAAATGAACAGCAAATTAAAAAAGTGAACCAATTCTCTGTTTGTACCAAAGAAATGATTTTGATTTGACCGCCGTGTAAGTGTTATGGGATGGCGCAATCTTGGACTGTCGCCCATGGAGGGTCAATTATTGTACCTATGTCACTTTACGGTAGCATGTGCTCAATTTCGAGACGCTTTGAAACAGAATCATGGTAAAATTGGTGTATCTAGCTCAGAAAAAGTCGCAAGACGCTGCTGAACACATAGACATGGTTTGTGCGTAAAATAAAATGCACATGCAGTCTATGCATCAAGTGACGATTTAGGCAATCACCCAAGCAAATTTGGAGGTACAATAACTCTGCTCCATGAGCGACAACAAGATGGCGGTGATCGAGCACTGATTTTCAGCATTTTGAAAATCCCCATAGGCTACTGTGTTGTAATTACTGTCAAGGCCCCGACAATAATTAGAAAATGACAAATTTTCTCACTTTTCTCAAAAATGCAAGCACATATGAAAGAATGGTTTGGGGACCGTAACATATACCAGACGACGGCTCATATAAGCTAAAAAACTCAATTTTGATAGAGGTGACCTTGAGGGTGAAAAGTGGATCATGAATTGCCCCTTTAATGAACCAGACATTTTTCAAAATAGCATGCAGAAAGTTGCACTCTTGCCACCTTGCCAATATGTGAGAAGCTGTGGTGATGCGCACATTCAAAAAACGTAGCCAGGAATAATAACAAATGTTTTAGGTTTTCAAGAAAAGGGCAAAAAATACATTATAAATGGAAATTGAGTTTAAATGAAACAAGATTAAGCTCAGTACATGTACCATTGCAGTATTATTACACGATGTGTATGGATCATTCCCTTCTGAGCCAGAGCTGACTATGTGTAGACAGACTATAGTATGTCTCAATCTTGCTTTTCATTCAAAATTGGGGCGTCTACTCGCGCGTGGATAGCTTGGCAATAAGCGATCGAAATCAACAAATCACGCACTGCCGATACGTGCATGAATTAGTGCATCGGTATAGCAGAACAGCTGAAAGAGGATTATAGTTTACCCATTAAACTGAGCTGGTTACAGGAGAATACATCAAGTGTTAATTACTGTTGACAAGTATTATAAACATAACAAGTACACATCCTTAAAACCACATGACTCTAATCCCAACTCAAACCAAGCCAGTAGGTACTCCTTAATATCTTCCAGATTTTTATATTGGCCTTTAACAACAAGCGTCAGCAATAAAAAACCCGTGAATGAGTGAAAAACAACCTTGAGATAAATTATATATCATCCCATATGACAAACCGCAGAATTTGACGCAATAAGTGACAAGTAGCCAAGCACATTAGCCTAACACATTTATACAGATTTTGTAATGTTATTCGTTACTGTAATTGAGGAGGAAGTACACTCCCGGTCAAAAGTGTATGCGCACAAAACCTTTAACCAGCCAAATCTCGAAAACCGTTCATCATTTGCGCCATATTTGTTTCGATATATATTTTACATACATATATCTAAAAAACTCAACAAGAATTGCATTTACCGCATTTGAAAATATGGCGTGCTAAACATATTGTGCATTTTCGACTGCACATAATAAACGGGAGTTTAAATACATAACTGCACATTTGTTGGAAAGTTTATTACCTGAAAATGTTCTTTACGGCTACACGGTGATAACGAGCATTGAATAATAAACAACATTATATAGGTACATATCAAAAAGTGGGTGTGGTGTATTTGTATGTGGTCCAGGAAATCGGCCATTTTTATGGTTATGGAAGATCAAATATCAGAGGAAACATAAATTACTTATATTGGATACATTAAGTACCTATAAAAAACATGATTTTTTTCAGAGCCTTGGTCGTTTGATAAAATAATTACGTTTTTGTTCGTATTTAAGGGAGCGCAAACACTTTTGACCGGGAGTGTACATTATACCATGAATGTGATATAAAAGATAAAACTTCAAATGTGGGTACTATTAATTAAAATGAAAGAACATACCACATGGCCACATAAATGAACTGAATCTAAATTCATAGTACCCATAATTATATATCAAGATTGCATGACAGGAAGTAAGTCATTTTTAGATCTCTGGAAGTCGATAATCAGGATATTGCGTGACAAGCAACAAGTTTTGATAAATTAATAAGAATATAGCCAACACATGGTTAATGTGGTTTTTTAAAGAAATTTAGTAACATTTCATGGTGCCTATAATTCCGTCCCTGACAATAAATGAGGTCTAACATGTGACATGAAATTGGCTGCTTGTAAACACTAATTTTACAAGCTAAAATAAACGTGACATTGTTTCTTAGTGTGAGTTTGCCCCAAGTTTGCATTATGTGGAAGAAATAAATTAGGTTATAATGTCATAACTGTAGATTATGTGTAGATAAATTGGCAATGTAACAAGTTTAACATTAGTTTAGAAAGTTTCATTAAACATATTTAAACATCCTTGAGCTAAGATAATTCAACATTTCTGCTATTAGCCACCGCTCACTTTGGACTTGTTGCTCAAGTGTCTTGACGGATATACTTCTTCAAACTTCAACAACATACAAACTAAAACATTGATTACTTGCGTGAACATGTAAATGCTTGCTGGAAATCTCATATACTTGTTGAGATTTCAATATATTTTTTGCTGAAACTGTACACATGTTTGCAAATACAGAAGAAAATACAACAGTCAGAAGAAAGGGATTTCATCTAAACAGGACAACTTTATATTTTTATTTGTACTCAACTTTGGAAAAATATTCTCTGGAATACACATTCAACTGAACTGCACATTTTAATTCATATGAATTGAACTCCGATCATCTAGTTTTCTGCAAGACTTCTTTTGCAGATATAACTGTTTAAATGTTACATCCACTGATACACAATTTTGTACAAACTGTGTAGGATTCTAACCAAGCAGGATTTGATACAATTAACACTACTGAATCTCAAGAAACTTTCTTGTTGTACTCTAATTATCTTGGTTCTGGCACCATTCAGGATTTGTCATATATCATGTGAGTAGAAAGTTTATTTCTCCTATTATCTAAAAATCAAAATATCAACATAATGTTGTGAAAATTTATTTTAACAATTTACAAATTTATTGCTCATTATGAACATTTTTACTGAATAAGACATCAAACATTTGATAGGACGGCAAACAACTTAGATGCCCAAAACTAAGCAACCAATCATAAATGACAAGTGGATACTTTCATATAAGTCAGTCAGTTTCTGAGCATCGCATAATGATGTCACTCACCACAACACACATTGTTGTTGGATTATGACTATTGTTCGATACGACCAGACCTGCCGGCAGACCGAGTGGTATACTATACTAAGCATGGCATGATGACAAATTAATTGAAAAAGATGACAAATTAATTGAAAATAATACGACATAGGTTTCCTTTAACACTTAAGCTATTTTTTAGTAACACATCCTCCGAAGGGGGGGGGGGGGGGGGGGGGTTGTTGCCCCCTTTTGGAACGGAACCTCCTATGAACTTAGTTTTGCTATTAATAGATAGGTATGATCCTCCTCTATTCAACGATACCAAGATCATCAAAATCGGCCAAGGCGTTACGTAATTATGACATCATAAAGTACTTTCGGATTAAAAAATCAGGCAAAATTGCATTGAAAAAATTATTTCATAAAAATGATTCATTGAAGAAAATTGAACCTATTGTGAACATGAAGAAACATGATTTTTGATTACTAATAATGGGTGGGTAGGCAGGTGGATAGATGGGTGGGTAGGAAGGTGGGTAGATGGGTGGGTAGGCAGGTGGGTAGATGGGGGTAGGCAGTTGGGTAGATGGTGGGTAGGCATGTGGATAGATGGATAGGTAGGCAAGTGGGTAGATGGGTGGGTAGGCAAGTGGGTAGATGGGTGGTTAGGCAAGTGGGTAGATGGGTGGGTAGGGAGGTGGGTAGATGGGTGAGTAGGCAGGTGGGTAGATGGGTGGGTAGGCAGGTGGATAGATGGGTGGGTAGGCAGGTTGGTAGATGGGCAAGTGGATAGATGGGTGGGTAGGCAAGTGGGTAGATGGATGGGTAGGCAAGTGGGTAGATGGGTGGGTAGGCAAGTGGATAGATGGGTGGGTAGGCAGGTGGGTAGATGGTGGGTAGGCAAGTGGGTAGATGGGTAGGTAGGCAGGTGGGTAGATGG
>JXSR01S005481.1:58149-89747 GCA_000969725.1 Ophiothrix spiculata | reverse complement strand
TGACTAATTGTCATGAGAAAGTCGTCATACTAGACCGTTTTTCATGACTAATTATAATTCGTCGTTCAATACTAGTATGACGAATTCCACGACAAATTATACTTTGTTATACTGAACATTATTTTCATGACAACTTATTATTTGTCAAGTGATGAAACACAATTTTCAGTGTACAAACTACTTAAAGTACCTCGGCCCAAAACAAACACCTCCGATTTTAAACAATGACCCCAAATAGATGGTACGCAGTTATTATTATCTAGACACGTGTTTTTGACGGATACATGACTTTAAATTTGAAAACAATTAAAAAAAATGTGAAATTTTTGAAATTTATAACCGGCGTAATAGAGCGATCCAATCTAATAAGATTGTTTCTACTTTTACATCATTTACGCAAGCAACTGGGCGGTCATTATCAGGTAACAATTCGGTGTTTGTTCTGTACCTCTGTACTTTTCTTCGGGAGCTACACTCCTTCAGAAAGAAAAGTATCTCGGCCCAACACGAACACCTCCGATTTTAAACAATGACCTCAAAAAAGATGGTACGCAGCTAGTTATAAAATTACAAAACAGTTTGAAAATAGGTCTCAGGATTTAAGGGAGTATGTTGTGATGTACAAAACTAGTAACATGTTCAAGGCCTCTCACGAATCGGTTATGTACGCGAGGTTAATTTACAATAGCTTGGATGCGTGCAAAAATAAAGTTTTCAAGAAAATGCTGTTTTCAATCAAAAATCTGATAACTTTAACTCTGTTTAATTTAACTCTTTTGATGTTACGAGCAAATGTGTTCTTGAAAAGGACAGCATATAGTCAAGAAGGCACGAACATCTTTTAAAAAATAAGGCTATATTTGAACAAAATTGTTTAGAATGGGAAAACGTGATAGTCCCAAAATCACATTGGGGTATAGTTTTTGCCATTGCCCTCATCAGCAGGCAATATTTGTATATATATTAAACATAATTCGAAGGCAAAAAATGTGAAGAATTCAAGTAATGAATAAACCTACTTTCGAAATTGCGACTTTTCTTTAATTTCGTGAAAGCACGTCACAAATACTATTTATTAAAAACACTGGTGCATGTATTGAGTCTGGAAATTGATATTGAGAGAAAGGGGATATAACTTAATCGCCAGCCTCAGGACCAACGACATAGCATGATAAACAACAATTTATGCAAATTGTTCAAACCGCCAGGCAAGTCTAACCGGAATAAGAGTCTGTGTAGTGTATTCTTGATCATTTATTTCTTGAAGCAATCTTTTATATTATTTCCTGTCTTTGACTTACTTACAGCTTTGATTTAATTTTATATGTCAAAAGCTAGTAAGTGGTAAATTATTTTTTGGGTAAATGAGATTTGATTCTTATGTCACGTAGTGCAAATAAATGCATTATCATGATATTGTTTAATTGTAACGGCTTCATCGTGTGTATGTCGATTCATTTAACGTTTTTAAATCTTGTTGATGGTAGAACTCACTCTAAGAGTGAGATGATGTATGATTAACCCAAAATAAACTAATCCGTTCATTGAAATTCGATTTGATCATGACATAAGTTGTGATGACACAGAGCAGTTTAAACAAAATACAATATGATAAAACTTCAAAAATCATGTTATTTCTGTGCGTTATTTATTGTATTCTTATGTAAATATATTTCGAGATATATAGCATAAATACTCCCCGGAAATACTCTTAGACACCTCAAGATTGATATGTGTCCAAGGATATTAAACGCGTAAATGTAATGACTGATATCTTGTTCCCTTCGAACAACTACTTGAAATGCATTTTTATCGTTTTATTTACTAATACCTAACACTGCCTAAGGTCTAAAACGCAAAATATATTTTACCGATTTCATTACTGTGATGTGCAATAGACACTATGAAACAGCGATCACTGACTTGAAATATACGACTTTGATATAACACTTTTAAAGAGAGCAAAATCTTTGCTGGTCAATAAGGTCCATAAGGACTAAACATCAGAAAGAAGCTTCTCGAAAGAATATCATATCGAAACATTTGTAAGAGATAAAAGACGAATAAACATGAAAGTCGGAAAATAGTCTTTTAAGTCAGTTACAACAATTGAAATCTTATCATCATTAAATATCACCGATAATTGTAACTGGGGTCTCTGTTATTCACGTAGGATTATATATCGTGGGAATTAGTGAATATGAATGAATTTAAGGAATTGGTGTGCAGGTCCATCATGGTCGACATAGTTTATGTTAAAATCACCCATGATATAAGTACTTTTAATTACGGTAATTAAGAAGTTGGTAAATATGACTGATGTCATATCTGAAATCTTTTAAAGGCGTAGGTTCTCTATAGGTAGTCCCACAACGATGTTTATAGAGTTATTGGTTTCAATTTTGCAAATGACATCCTGTACCTTATATTTGAATTTGTTTGAAATATAGTGCAAGGCTACCATCATATCACCAATATTGATCTTGAAGGCAACAGAGTCACCAGATCAGCATGCAGTCATTGTTCCCAAAAAATATGCAATACTTGTTTACCCGTTGAAGTGGATCGATCTTGATTATTCTTTTTATATTTTACTCGGACCTGATATTGATATCTTATATTTATATTAAGTTGTGGGATCTTATGTCATTAACACTGTCATAAAATGTGTACATCATGCAATGGTTATGTAAACATAGATAACAGATTATTAACTTGAAATTTCCAGAACTTCATAACATATTAAAAGAAATACACACACGACAAACTTATTGAGCGCTCCTCGAATTAGCAACGAATCGCATGTAATTCGAATTTTTAGCCAATTTTAATTTATTTCCTGAACAATTGGTTATAGATCATTCTTATAATTGACATATCCCGCCTGTTGGTGGGGAAAATCCACAGAATCGGACGGGGAATCGGAACTTAGAACGAAGGCAAGTAGGGTATTATTATACTTGGCCTCGTTCTGATTTCGAATTCCCGTCCGATTCTGCGGATTTACCCCATCAACGGCTGGAGTATGTCAATTATAATAATGGTCTATAGTTTCTTGAGTTTCGATATTTATGATAATAATGGGTGGTACTGTTTTTGTTATTAAAGAAATGAGGGGACTGAGGTCTGATATCCCTGCAGTGTTATATCATGTATGCAGTTATGATGGTTTGGGGATTCATTAAAAAAGGATGTTTAAGACACCCCTTGGTATGATAAGTATATATGTTTGGGAATTTCCACTCTATTGCAAATCTAAATAAATAAACAAACAAACAACAAAACAACTAAACCATTACAATGGTTAAACAGTCTCCAACAGCCTGTGTACCTCTTTGTTTTGTCTTTTAAATAGTTATGAGGAAAAGTGGGTTGCTGTTTGGCAAGTCACACGATTCTCTAAACCAAACTATCGGAAACAGCTTGCAATTGTGCGGAAGATAACGCCCACCACTTGCTCACTCATCAGTGTTATACTTATACTTATCCCGCGTCAAACAGGTCGAGAAATAATAAAGAATTTAAAAGGGCAGGTCTGTAGAATGTCTGAGATCTCAACTAAAATGTCTCACTTTGACTATTCACACTAGAAATATCTTTCTATTAAACCATATGAGTTCAATTTACATCTATTGTTATTATTTAGGATAGATTAAAAGCGTAGTATTGTTATTATGCGATTTATAATTCAAAACAATCGGAACAAAAAAACCCAAAAAACATCGAGCTAATTTTTCCATCCTGTTTTGGGTAAGATACAACAAGGCATATTAAGCATGTTAAGCAAAGTAATAATCTAGAGTGAACAAGGCTTAATGAAAACAATTAATTTAATGACATTCTCCACACCTGTGTCACGTATTTATGAAGTACTTAGTATATCCATTATACTCCTGAGAAATGCATTTAATTTCTACATGAGAAACCAGCAGTTGTATATGACCTGGAAAAATTTAACGACAAGATCAGGGAAAAGAGGCTTAGATATGCTGCAGTTTTGTTCAATTGTAACGGCTCCATCGTGTTCATGTTAATTTAATTAACGTTTTTGAATCGTGTCGACGGACAACGCACTCTAAGAGGAGAGGATGTGTGATTAACCCAAAATAAACCAATCCGTTTATTGAAATTCGATTTGATCATGACATAAGTTGTGATGACACAGAGCAGGTTAAACAAAATAAAAATAAAATATGATAAAACTTCAAAAACCATGTTATTTCTGAGCGTTATTTATTGTCTTCTTATATAAATATATTTTGAGATTTATTCACGTAGCATAAATACTCCCCGGAAATACTCTTAGACACCTCAAGATTGATATGTGTCCAAGGATATTAAACGCGTAAATGTAATGACTGATATCTTGTTCCCTTCGAACAGCTACTTGAAATGCATTTTTATCGTTTTATTTACTAATACCTAACACTGCCAAAATATATTTTACCGATTTAATTTCTGTGATGTGCAATAGACACGTAGTTTGATAACACAGCGATCACTGACTTGAAATATGCGACTTTGGTATAACACTTTTAAAGAGAGCAAGGTATTTGCTGGTCAAGGTCCATAAGGACTAAACATCAGAAAGACGCTTCGCGAATGAATATTATATCGAAACATTTGTAAGAGATAAAAGACGAATAAACATAATTGTCGGAAAATAGTCTTTTAAATCAGTTACAACAATTAGAATCTTGTCATTATTTGTTAAAATATCCCCGATAATTTTAACTGTAGTCTGTGTTATTCATGTAGGATTATATATCGTGGGAATTAGTGAATATGAATAAATTCAAGGAATTGGTGTGCAGGTCCATCATTGTCGACATAGTCTATGTTATAATCCCCAATGTTAAAGTACTTTTACTTTTACGATAATTGTAATTATCAGTCATATGCACCTACACCTTAAAATGTGTAGTTGCATATGACTGATGAAATCTTTTAAAGGCGTATGTTCTCTAAAGGTAGTACGACAACGATGTTTATAGAGTTATTGGTTTCAATTTTGGGAAATGACATCCTATACCTTTTATTTGAATTTGTTTGAAAATAGTGCAAGGTTGTCACCATATCACCAAGATTGATCTTGAAGGCAGCATGATCATCCAGATCAGTCATTGTACCAAAAAATATGCAATACTTGTTTTCCCGTTGAAGTGGATCGATTATTTTTTGTGTATTTTTTTAATATTTTACTCATACCTATGGATATGTTATATTAATATTACGTTGTGGGATCTTGTGTCATATGTTCAAAGTTGAAAAAGACTGTCATAAAAATATAATTTGTACATCGTGCAATGGTTATGTACGTGAAAAATCACAGATAACAAATTATTAACTTGAAATTTCCATATTATTAATCAATTTAGTAGAACTTGATAACATATTTTCAAAAAAAAAAAAAAAAAAAAAAGACATGAACTCTCCTCGTATTAGCAACAAACCGCATTGAATTCGAATTTTTAGGCAATTTTATTTTTTTTTCCTGAACAATTAGTTATAGTTTCTTGAGTTTGACTGAAGACTGATATCTCTGCAGTGTTATACCACGTGTGCAGTTGTGATGGTTTGGCGATTCATTAAAAAAGGATGTATATATAAGACACCCCTTAGTATGATAAATATATACGTTTAGGAATTCTCACTCTATTGCAAATTTAAACAAATTAACAAAAAAACAAACAAATAACAACAACTAAACCAATATAATGGTTAAACAGTCTCCAACAGCCTGTGTACCTCTTTGTTTTGTCTTTTAGAAAAAGCAAGGAAAAGTGGGTTGCTGTTTGGCAAGTCACATGATTCTCTAAACCACACTATCGGAAACAGCTTGCAAATTTTTATTTTTCATCCGATTTCTATAATTTTTTCTGCATTTGAAAGCTTAATGAATCTGCTTTACTACAATAACAAGAAAATTATGATTTGTTGCTTCATTCAAGGTCAAAATCAGTTTTAATCCGTGCACAATTTTTTTTGATACACGTGGTATTGTTATTATCATGGATAGATCAAAAGCGTAGTCTTGTTTTTATGTGATTTATAATTCTAAACAATTTTGAACTAAAAAAAAATAAGACATCGAGCTAATTTATCCACGCTTTCTTGGGCAAGATACAACAAGGCTTACTGTGTCACGTATTTATGAAGTATATCTATTAATGTCCATAAGAAATAGCACAAAATAACAAAATAACCAAAATGTATTTCATAAAGCAGGCCCGTAGACCGGATTTTTACAAGGGGATACGGATTTTCAAAAAGTGGACCCTAAACTAATGTTAGTGGTTTTGAAAAAGTGGCAAGCAAAAAAAAAAAGAGGGAAAAAAAGGTTTTCAGTAGTTTTCCAAGCATTTTGTGTAATTTTTTAATATGAAACGACCTACATTTCAGTGTTTGGTGTTTTAGGTGTTCTTTTGGTGGACATTTAGGGAATTTTTGTGGACCTTTTTTGTAGGTTGTCAAATTTGGGGGGGGGGGGTGTGCGACGCCCCCACCGCACACCACCCCCTGGCTACGGGCTTGTCATAAAGCTAGGAACATTCTTTCAGAACAAGACAATTTTGAACATGTTCAACTTTCAAATGATCAAAATTTTCAACTTAAGACCAACTTATTTGAACGATTTAAACTTGTATGCCTTTGGCCTGTATAGATGAATTTGTGGGTAATTGACCTTTGACCTATTACAGTAAAATTAAGATCAGATCTGAAGTTAGGAACATTTTTAATAAAGTTGGGAACTTTTTTGTTTTTGTTTTAAATTTTCTTAACAACGTTGGAATGGGAATTACATCTACTGATAATAATTTAACATTTATCATCCAAATTTGCTTTAGGAAATGGAACTCATTGTTCTCAAAGTCAAAAATATGTGGATTTGTAAATGATTATTGTTATGAAGACCAACTTAGGAATATTCTTAAATCTCTATGAAATAGAACCCAGAGCAAATTAAACGATAAAATCAGGGAAAGGAGGTTTAGATTTGCTGGATGTTGCTGCAGTTTCAAAGCCCTAGTTTTGGAACCCTAAACATGGAAACAGAAAGACAGGCAGACCATCTCCCACCTATACTCTGTAAATCTTGACGGATGCAACAAGCAGCCGATTAACACGCATAAACTAATCTAGCCTCACTTGGAAATAAATTAGTCCATATTTTTTTGAATCGTAACAACATACCAAATCCTGCTGGCTATTTAAAATGAACTTATTTTCAATGTTTGTCCATGTGGTGGCAACAAAATTAGCCAAAAATAATACTAAAATCATGAACGATTCATGTACAAAAATAGTAATACGCAGTGATTTGGTCCTATTCAATCATTACTAGTCTCTTACACAATATAAAACCATCAGTTCACAATGTTGTGGAATGCTTTGGATCTCGTAACAGAGTCTGATTGCTTGTTGCATACTTCAAGGTTTATAGAGTATACATTGACCAACTCAGGCTATATACAGGACTCAGAAGTGAGGACAACTATACGGAGGGCCGTCAACTTTCACTTATCGTTAACCCGTATCACTAGCATATATAAAATTCCTGTCTTGTTTTTTTTTTCGAGAAACATCACTGTTATATTACAATGCCAGATGTTCTCATTTCTTTACTTTTTAGATATTTGTGGGCCATAAAATGAGTTCCTATTTCTTGGTTGAATTTTTACCAATCATCTACTAAGATAACTTAAGATGAGTATCTATTTTGTTGAAGATTTTTTTTTTATTTTAGACTTGTTCCAAAAATATTTCAAAGTTATTTATTTAATCATTTTAACATACGCTTTTACAACAGCAGCAGACATACTTGACGGCAGGTGCTCCAAAAGAGTACAATAATGAGCAAAATAGCACAGATGTCCTGAATATTTTAATGCGTTAACTTTCCTTTTTCGAAAATATCTAACTAATCTATATAAACATAAACACGAGGAAAAATGTTTATAAATATAAATTGAAGGCATCAGGTATGTGGCTCGCAGACATTCGGTTTATTTCATAAACGAATTCTATGGCATTGGAACAAAGCATCAAAACACAAAATGATAGTGGTGTTTCTACATGGGTCGACAAACTAACCGTCGTCCAAGATCGTGTCATGTGTTTTAGACGGTCAAGATTGGCGAAATCTAAATTACATTACTCACCGATTGGCGTGATTTGAGGGTAACATCCCGTTAGTCCGAATGTTTGCTAGTCCGAAGGTTCGCTAGTCCGAAAATGAAATAAGATTCGCCAATCCGAAAGCGTAGGGTTCGCCAGTCCGAATTTTAAAAAGTCCGTCAGTCCAGAAATAGGGTTGACTAGTCCGAATTTTAAATATTTGGGGTTGCCAACCAACAAACATAATTAATTATTTTCGGACAAATGAACCCTAGTTTTCGGACTGGCTAACCTTATTTCGTTTTTGGACCGGTGTGAAAGAAATCTTAGTCCCCCTTCCATAGACCCTAACGGAGTAAAGCGTAAAACCAATGTTGCGTGAGAGTTGTTAGCCTATACTTTACTGTACAACCCCGATAATAAGAACGAGGGACTTACATTCCTGCTACAACGGTCAACCCTATTTCATTTCGGACTAGCAAACTATTTTCCATTTCCAAATTAAAAAAAGGTTCGTTATAGGGTGAATTTAAAAAAAAAAAGTTATAAGGAAACTATCTGGAAACGTGTGTTGCTTTTGGTCAGATCTGATAGGTAATTTAGTAAAGTGTAAAATTGAGCATTGTGATGAATGTGGAGTGTTTTGTGACGGTATATGCCAGATTGAAAACCTCTTAAAACATTTTAAAATGTCATATACCGCCAGGGACCATTCCATTTTTACCACGGCCCTATTTATGTAAACTGGGTGGCATTGAAGGATCATTTTTCGTTAGCTTCCAAGCATTCTCTAGATCTTGGCGAAGTCAAGCGTGACCAGGACATTTCATCGCCTGCTTGTCACTCTATTACATATACACATTCCACATGACCACTCAACTTGAGCGGTGAAGTGACCTTGACCCAGGCGTTGTCAAATCAAATTTGACCTAAATATCACGTTTTTCGACCCATTTGTGTTGTTTCCCCCTACCCCTACGTGAGGGGGTTGATCCCATTCGGTGCTCAATTTTACACTTTACTAAATTACCTATCAGATCTGACCAAAAGCAACATACGTTTCCAGATAGTTTCCTATAGTAAACGCCTTGTGAGATATGGCTGAATAAAGTGTTTGTGTGGAAATACTTTAATGGCTAGTGTATCTATGACCTACTTATGGGCTTGATTAAGGTTTGTTCATCAGCAGAGAAGAAGTGATGCGTTTATATTTTCATAAAATGACATTCAATTCTTAGGTCACGTAACACAAATACAAACATAGTTAGCCTAATTTTGGTAAGAATTTAAATTTTTGTCAGTTCATTTAAAAGGCGCAGCTTGCCGGTGATTTCAATATCTGAGAGGATGTGTGATTCACTATGATAACCAAATCAATAGACCAGTTTCTTATGTCCCATAATGCATCTTGAAAGTACCGCAAATACGGGCATTTCTGCGCGAAAGACCATATTACTACGTATTGCGCATGACGTCATTTGTCCAAAAGGTAATAATATGGTCAACTGAGCGTTTACAGTACTTTCAAGATGCATTATGGGACATACGAAAGTGGTCTATTCAATAAAAATTAGATGTGCATGATCATTGAATGCAAGAAGGGATATCACTGATCTTTACGCTACTAAAATATTTGCCTTTACTATTTTTTTTCTAATTTAGGGACATTTGAGAAAACGGTCTAGAATTGCTGGTTTTGCTTTTGTTAAACATTTCGTGGATGATAACCTGATGATATAAAGGCTATATAATGGTTATGTTGCTATGTCTGAAAATGCTGAAGAAGTAGTTTTAATTTGTAATTTCTACATTAGTATGCATCTACTAAACACAATCATATTCCGGCAAAACTATTTTAAAATAATGTAAAATAGGATGAAGATTCACTTTGAAAAAAAATCACACAATCATATACCGGCAAAACTATTTTAGAATAACGTAAAATAGGATGAAAATTCACTTTGAAAATAAGAAAGTACATTGTGTGCATCTCCTTTTCATGCCTGGCGATCCTTTGGAAGGGTTAGTTGAAGATTCCCATTGACACATACATAACTTATGATAAAAATCAACCTTGTTATATAAAAAATTAGATGCGCATGATTATTGAATGCATGAAGGGAGATCACAAACATATTCCGGCAAAAATATTCTAAAATAATGTAAAATAGTATGATGATTCACTTCGAAAAAATAAAGAACGTTATGCGCATCTCCTTTTTATGCCTGATGATCCTTTAGGAGGGTTAGTTCAAGACTCCCATTGACACATGCATAATTTATGATAAAAATCAACCTTGTTATAGCAGTAAAAAGAATGAACGTTTGAACTGGTGATTCAATGAACATTATTGCAGAATTCATACAGTTCAACAATTGCAATTAGTTTAATTTAATCCCTATGATATGAAAATTTATTTAAGCTTCATTTGTACTGTTATTAGTTGGTATAATCTGATCTATGATTTAATCAATTGTTGAATATTTAAGTGCTCAAGACATTCCATTTTTCGGTCGTATAAGCAAACTTGGTTTTCACACAAGTAGAATTATAAATTGTGATTTAGTATATTTTAAGAATTATGTTGTTTGTGTAAATTGTCAGCTGCATTTTATTACTTTCAAGGGCAAAGATTCAACAGAATTGTAATTTTTTAATCAAATGATTGCCAATAAAACAAGTTGTGTAGTGTTTTCTGTGTTTTCATCAATATACCACAAAAAAGGATTTTGGTAGCCATTCTGGACCGCATTAAGGGCGCAAGTTTTGATTTGAAATATGTCAACAAATATTAGTAATGTCTGATGTAAAACCCAAGGTGACGTACCGATAACATTGACTATTTTGAACATTTGATTTGTACTCAACAATGTATGTTGGTGCCATTGTTAGAATAAATTTTTCAAATCAATTTTATGTTAACAAAACAAATAATTGTTTGTGAGCTCTATAAACCTTGGCTGGATTGAATTGTAGACGTTAAACAAAGGTGATTAAAATACATGTGTACTTACTTTTACAGTGATGTTACTAACATTTTTAAAATTTATTTTCGGAAATAATAATCAATTGGAGGAAAACGGCGTCATGTAACCTGATTTACAATGTAATATTTTACGTCTATATCGACAAAAGAAGGTCCAAGAAGGTTAAAATGACGCTAAAACATTTAATGGTTCAATTGATGCTAATTGACATGACGTCATCTGAAAATGTCTGGAATGACTGATATCAATATGTATAATATACATAGCCCTACTTGTGGCTTTGGAGCTGAAACAGCCAATACTTAGAACCTATGCAAATGAGCTCATTAGACGAAATGTAATTTTCATTCCCAGGTTTATCCCGGGTGAATATCAGGATAACTCGGTCGCTAGATTTTTTTTTCTCGACGTGACCTGTCGGATAGTTCGGACTTCGAACCTCTATAATCAAAAGGGGGTTAATGCAAATAGAAAATGAAGGTGTGGATGAAAATATTTAAAGTTTTTCAATAAAATAAGTCTATTTTTGACAGTGGAGAATAATTTTTTTTCATTGCATTACATTTTTTTTAAATGTCAATTTTAAGCTTTTAAAATCATGAGGTCAATTCTGAATACGTGTAGTGTGTTTTACAAAACGTTATGTGAAATGGCTTATACAAACTGCAAGATGAGATATCAGACATCATATATATGAAATTTGAAAAATATATCTTTCCTGTAAGACTTTTAAAACAGTAAATAAATCGAGGGAAAATTCAGTACAATTATTAAACATTCGAAAGGGACATGATGTCGGTCATCACATTATCCCGATATACACAGCGAACATCGTAAACGACAATCACACCTTTCGAAGGTCTTGGGCATATCAGACAAATCTGACGTCATTTACCATACCTCGTGTAGCAGCTCCCAGCTTGACCTCTGTGGTTTGACTGGGACATGTGCATATTATTTGCACATGTTTGTTTACGGGCTAGGACACGACTGAATCGTACAGCTTTTATCATATTATCTATAGAAATTCCTTTGTAAAAGTAATTTATTGAAGGGAAATCAATCTAATACGATTGAAAAAAAAATAATGCTTTGGTTTCAAAAAAAAAAAAGCGCCGGTAGGACTCGAACCTGTGACTTTCGCGCATCAAAAGGCTAGTCCTAACCACTACACTACGTTACCGCTAAGTTGGTTAATGGATGTTTTATCAATTATATATCTAACAATAGACCACTTTTGTATGTCCCATAATGCATCTTGAAAGTACCACAAATACGGGACCTTGTGACGTATCTTGCTCAGTCTACCATATTTGAAGTTCTGCGCATTGCGCACAGCTCGACTGCGCAAGATACGTCACAAGTTCCCGTATTTGTTGTACTTTCAAGATGCATTGTGGGACATACGAAAGTGGTCTATAGGCACGTGTTGCTTTATCGTTCGCTTCCGGGGTTATATGGTGTTTTGCGCAGAAATTTAATTGACCTCATGGGACCAAGCCTCACATTGTATTACGTGATAGGTATTTTACACCAAGCTATCACAAAATTTTAGCAAACCTGGTAAAGGAGTGTTGTCGCTTTCTATTGACCAATTGGCTTAAATATATTAAATCTAGAACCGTAGATTAAAATTCTTACCAAAACGCAAAGACCAAATTTGACCTCACTCAATGAAAAAAATCACTGAAGAAATTACATAAATGTTCACATATATTTCGTAAAATTTCAATTATTTTGGATTTCAGGATGTTTTTACAACATTTATTCATCTAAATGCAACATTGTTTTGAATTATGATCTATTTGGATGAGTTTATGGACCTTTTTAAATGTGTGTCTCAAATTCATGAATATTCATGAGCATCGTTGAAACGACGGTCTGTGCCGATTTTCTATGCATAACAAAATAAACTAAGCCGTATTTCTCGCATCTGAATGTTGGTTGGAAATAATTCTTAAAAACCGCAGACTTACAAAAAAGCATTTCACTTAGCAAAAACTATTTCATACATACCAACGGACATGTCATTATTACCATTAAAAATTATGATTGCCGCCGCTTATAGTAGTAATCAAATATTAAGAACGTTTGCAAATCGACTGAACACTGTTTTAGCTTTACATACTATTGTTAATGTTTTGTGATGGTTTCTTTCTTAATCAAAAGAGAATAATAAAAACGCAGATGCTTGTACATAGAAGTTTTCATTGGCAATGATCAAGAAGCCGAATCTCACCTGAAGCAAAAATACAATGCACAAATAAATGGCAGTCTATGGGAGTTTCTTTTTATTTGTACCTTTTTAATGTCAAATTAAATATAAATTGACATCTTTCCGTCATTTTGTTTCGTTGAACTTTTATTCTACACCCGGATTCTACAGGGGTCTAACGACAGGAAATAGCACACAATTTATTTGAACAAATTTGTATCTATAAACCTATTGCCTGATTTAGTCTCTTGATTTACCTCGATACATAAGATTGTAAACAGTTCTGAAAGTTTCAGATTTCAATTTCGTTGGGATTTGCGTTTATCTCTTACGTTGAATATTCTACCGATCAGCACGACCTATAATAGCATTGATCTAACTAGATACTATGATTACATTATTCATTCAAACCAACTTTCTTTTCAAAATAGTTTTTTATAAAGGAATATTCTATTCATAGTTCAAGGTTCAAGGTTCTTTTTTCCATATATACATATTACAAGAAACATATTATATAAAAAGAACAAATATATATGGGAGAGCGGCTGGGAGGCCAACAAGGCCCGTTTATAGCCACCCCTATATATGAAATGTATAGGGATGGCTATACCCTTATATAACCTTATTACTTTCCATATGACCACTCAACTTGAGTAAAAAAGTTACCTTGAGCAAGGCGGGGTCAAATCAAATTGGACCTAAGAATCACGTTTTGACCCATTTTTGTTGTTGCCCCCTTACCAGTACATGAGAAAATTGATCACATTCGGAGTTCCATTTCACACCCAACAACAAGATCAAATCTGACCAAAAGCAACATACGTTTCCAGATATTTTCATCATAAATTGACCATTACGTAAAAAAGTGGTAACAATATTTTTATTCCAACTATATGAGCAACCGTGTACATACTTTCTGACTATCTGTTAAACCCAAGAAACTTGCACGCAAAGATTGTAAGTTTTTTTTTCTGGGACACCCTGTATTCTTACTGGATAGGAACAAAGTAAAATGACTCGACACGTTGATTGAACAAAATAATACATCCCATGGTCACTTTCAGATGAAAATAGACAGAGGTTGAAAAAAATCATTTTTTTTCAATGTAATTGCAATTGGTCATTATGAATAAGATAAAAAATGCACGAAATATGGACTCTTTCCTTTTTTAATGATTGTACTCGTGCGTACTATATATTTCAAAATAACCCAATCTAATTAGCACCCAAAAGCTACTTTATGGCACAAAATAAAATGTAATTTTATCCAAAACAATTCCTTTCTAGCCAGACAAAGTACAGTCAATTCTGTAATGTCAATTATTGAAGTACAATGCCCACTTGTTTGTCATCAAAATCATTTTAAAATTTAATTTGCAAGTGATTGGTATGTCAAACACGTTATGGCATTTGACCATCGCATGGTTTGAGTAGTGATGTAGTCAATATTAAGATGCTATTGAGTTAGGTAATAGAGCATGTATTTCAGTATGTTCCAAATATCTGCATTGGTGTCGTCTTCGTTTACAAAAAAAAAACATTTAACATTATGCACCTATCACTTGTAATTCACTTTTAATATCACGGGCACTAGCGGGGAACTCGTTATGCTCGTGCGGGGAAGTTGTGCATGCTGATGTCCCCGCCAGGCGGGGAACGCGTGCGGGGATGCGGCAGTGGCTCGATGGTGACCATTTAGGCGGGGAATTTGACCGGGACGTAAATCTATGAAATTTGAGCCCTTTCCCTGTGGTATGGGGCCGGGACTTCGTCGGTGACTCAGATTTGAGGATGCCCCACCCTACGGGGAAGTCGGCGCAGTGTTAGGTGGGGACTCGTCAAATTGTGATGAACGAGCTCGGGCGCATTCCCCGCTAGCACCCGGATACCCGGGGGCCGGAGTTACAAGTGATAGGGGCATTATGACGAGGCGTTGGTTTATTAGTAACAATTTCCATTCACCATACAATGGTTTGACTCTTTAATTGTCATTGTAGAACATCGTATTGCATCACGTGTCGGACATTTAGTGTTAACAAAAAATTAAGTTTCATATTTTTATTTGTTATACTCAAATTTCTGTATATAAATCATGTAAAATATGATAATTGAACCAAAGGTACGTGCCTTGAAATATTTAACTAAATTTACCGGCAAGAAATCATATAAGTAAATAACAAAATGCTCAATAGAACAATGCCATGAACACCTTGCCATGTGGGCAATAAACGCACTGCAACATACAACCCATGCATACGAGAGAGTTTGAAAATAAATATACATGTTTTCTATTCATTATTCTTTCCTTTCGGCTATTGTCATTTATTTCGTCCATTAGCTCCAGATCTTACGGCATGTGTTGCTTCCTTTCCTTTGTACAAAGTATTCAATTTTATAAGAATTTTTGTCCCAATATTTTGATAGACCAATCTCAAAAACAATACTCCCATTTCTCATGTTAAATTGCAATTTCTGTTATAAAAGCATTTAAAAACTTAAATATGAATACAACCAACCGTTCATTATGGTGCAGTATTGTCTCTATTGATATAATTGTACAGTGTTTGAACAAATTAAATGGAATTTTGCCATTGAAGAGGACAATCGCTTTGATGTCTTTATTATTCTATCAGAAAATATACACTTGAAAGTATGTGTCTCCGGCACCTACTTCCATCAGCGTTCTAGAATGAATTTTTCTCACCTATAAAGAAAATAGACCAATGAAATGCTGAACACCACCAATTTCAATGTTGCAGTCGAATACCATCTATCCAAGTACAACTACGGGTAGCTTACTAACCATTCAAGTATAAGTTTGAGTGCATTGTATACGATAATAATGACGATTTATTATAACATTTTGACTGTTAAGGCTTAAAATGTTTTGGCAAATATTGTAATTTTGTCTTGGTTTACGCAAGAATGACAAGAATGGTAATATCCTAACTGAAAATCAAATCAAATCATATCAAATCACTTTATTCACAATATCATACATACAGTACAAGTTTCATAAAAAACAATACGATAACTTAAAACATGACAATGATATTGTGGGGATGGTCAAAAGGCCAAGAAGGCCCGAAGGGACCGTCCCCTTAAAAACAATATTTCAAACACACAAAACTCAACTTAAAAGGGATACAAAATACATACAAAAACCAAACAAAGCACTAAAAGGGGACAACATAACAAGAAACATGCCAAAGTCAACAAAAATATAACTGGCAATAAGGTTGGATTTATAAGTATTTCTAAAGTTCTTCACTGATTTGCATCTTTTTAGATTTATGTCCAAAGTGTTCCATAAAATTGGCCCTGTTGTACGAATTGCACGATCTGAGAACTTTTTCTTTGTTTTGTCGATACTATAGTCTGAAGCATTTCTAGTTTGATACCTATGAACTTGGTTATTTTTAATGAAATACTCGGAAAATTTATCTGGGAGGCGCTTTGTTTGATGTTTGTACATAAAAATACCCAGTTCTAGCTTAAATGTATCATATATATTTAAGACATTGTGTTTTTTCAACAATGGTCCTGTATGGGCTCTGTAATGCTCACATGAAATTGTTCTGATAGCCCATTTTTGTAATTTGATGATTTTATCTAAATAGGTTTTACATGTATTGCCCCATATGAGAATACCGTAACTTATATACGGCAATATCAAAGTACAATACAAAGAATGCAAAATATACTCTGGTATCAGCAAACTATAGTGCAAGGAGGCATAGATGACTCAAGAAAGAGAAGAAGACCTGCTAAAACTTGGACTGGCCTTGACTGGCAACAGCTCATACTGCTCATCAGAACAGCTGAAGGGAGAGATCTGTTTCAAGTGCCATCAGTATATCGCCGCAATGGCCAACAGATACGGGACATAGATAGATAGATAGATGGATAGATTTTTCAATATATTAATTGATTTTCATTCAAAGGTATTAACAGAAGTAAACAGATATGTTTTTCTGCTTTCCCACAACACAAACAACACGTCTAAATATTTGAAACTTGATGATCGTACGAATTGCGTCACAGTTCTTCAAGCTATTCACATGCAAGGAAATAGTAATCTGTTCCGATGTCGCAATAACACGCAACTTAAAGATTTCCCTACATCATGTCGCAATAACACGCCACTTAAAGATTTCCCTACATCATGTACCTTTCTAATTTTACACTCTTAAATAGATACCAACGATTGTCTTTACCGTAAAAAGGATTTTAAGTCATCACCAAAGAATCTCGAAAAAATATTAAGCATGAAATACCATATACGTCATTGACGTTGAGTAGATTTGCGTATCAAATCGCTACCCGTAGGTGGTTTGGTGTGGGAGAGAGGTCCTTGATATGATAGCAGGAGGAATAGCTGCCTTTTATTTTAGATTCCTAAAAGTTTCATGATAGAAGATCGAAGGTGTGTGTTTCAGATGGCTATTGGTACTAATGAAAACAAAATCATCGTAGTAAAAGTGTCTGATTATGACCCAACGGTGGCGTTTACGTTTTTGGAAAAAACGGATGGGTTGTAAATCAAGATTAGAATCGTGCGATACATAATTTGCATAAAAAACAAGAGAAATAGTATTGAATTCACGTAAATGAAATAAAAACTTCAATTTTATACTTTTTAATAGCTTAATTTGTAAGAAGAAGGTTATTGGGCAATTCTTTTTCGATATGTCACAAACGTCTCAAAACGTTGCATGTTTCTTACTTGAACTTGAGAATGTTTAAATAGTTTTTATAGTTTTGGTTATCATTCTAATAGGATAGACAAGAGATTTGAATTCTCTTTTTTTTTTAGATGTAACCCAGTAGCTCAAGCAAGTTGGCAAATAGTGCAAATAAGTGCTATTCGTATGATTTCGCTAAAGCGTGACAAAGTTTGTTTATTGTCGGCTGTATTTCCAAATGAATAAAGAATGTTTGGGTTCAGAATATGATCATGTTATCGTTCTTAATGTTATGTAACCTTTAAAAAACAACGAGTCCATGTTCAAGGTCAATAAAATCGCATGCAATGTTTTGTAACGTTTGTGATCACCCTCCCCAGAATGTCCTCATTACAATCTTACAACTTTACGCCATTTGGCCTAAGGAGAGAGGGGTTTAGAACTTTAGACTCTAGCAAACATAGATCCAGTGAGAAGTGCATTTAAGAAAACGCTCACGGATGAATGAATTGTTGTATTGTGTATAAATTGTTTAAATAATGCAATAATTATTAGTTTGCGTATTTTGTGTTTATTGAGTTTGTTGAAATAAATAAAAACACACAATTTACTAAAATGAAGCTTTGGTAATTGTTTTTAATGATTTTAAAAGCAAATTGTGCCTAATTGTAAACAATATTTTTCAATGATTTGCATCAAGTCACAGATATGGGGTTGCTGTATGCATAGATTGTTTCAATAATGTGTAGATAATTATAGTAGATCAGAGAGTACCGTTGTGAAAGTAATCGTAGTCCCCCTGAAATGGAAGTCCGCCTTTCATAGGCCATAACGGAAAGTGAAACTAATGTTGCGTGTGAGTTATTAGCCTATACTTTACTTTACAACCCGGACAATAAGAACGGGGGGACTTACATTCCTGCTACACCGTAAGTGGAGAAAATGTACTGTTTAAAATCGATCATAAATTCATTGAAATGCAATGGCGAGTATTTTTCTGAGATCTGAGATGTCAAGTCAATACAATGTCACACTTTGTCCTACTTTGGTCCAAGCGTTAAGGCGAAATCATACTCGGCCTCCAAACAAAATTTTTCCTACCAAACATTTGGTCGTGACGTCACCCAAATATTTGCCATCGAATTTAAACTATGAACGGGTAACAAACATTTAGTCCAATGTATATGGCAATTCAATAACATGTGTAATCTAGCGCGAGGTTTTATTATTTGGTCTCAGTTCGGTGTTGAAGTTATTTTGTTTCGAGTCACTCGTCATTTTGACGTCACGACCAAATGTTTGGTAGGAAAAATTTTGTTTGGAGGCCGACTATGATTTGGCCATTAGAGATTCTTTTATGTACCGTATCGTGTCTACCTGACATACTATAATTGTGGTAGACACAAGCTTATATGAGGCTTTAATAATTTGTAAATTTTAGGCGCACCATAGCTATATTTTGCAGTGGATTCGTTATACATTATCTTACACCCTGTTACATTACTCTTGACCAGAGCATCGACTTGTAAAGACATACCCAAAAGCATACCACATATAAATATCTTGTTTGTTTTGGGGAAGGTATTTCTTCTACTTGTATTTATCTCTTAAAACTTATAGGCGATAGCTCAATTTTTGAAAATAATATGGAGCTAATAAAGCAGTTCTGCTGTCATATCAACGAGGCAAATCACCGCTGAGAACCCTAGTAATGTTTACGAATTGCGCCTTAACATTACTTAGAAAGATTGTAAGGTACTATATTAACTATTCAATATGCTGTTAAGTATAAAAAGTACAAAAGAGGATAACAACATAATGCACCTTTTTATTCAACCATTCATTTTTGCACTGTAATTACCATTTAAATGACAATTTGATTTCCAGAGAGAATTCTACTAGTACTATAATCAAGGTTATTGCTTTTGTAAAATTAAAGAAAACGTTCTTCCCACATAACAGATTCGTGTTTGATTCTAAAAGATGCTTTAGTGAGCACAGGTAATTTAGCAGCAAACATGTTTATTCCAAAACTCCCTAGGTACATGAGCTACTACCTTGTTCAAGAATAATAGCTCATCAAATTTGAAATGAACTAATATTGCTCATGCTCATGATGAACATATAATGTAAGTTTTAACCATTGATTCCAGTAAAGACACACTATATCTTTTTTAATGAAAAATAAATAATATTAAAAAATTTGATTTAAAAAAAGTAATCTTGGCTATACAAAAAGAAAATAGCATTTTAAATTGGTTATACATCATGCTTTGTTTTGTAATTAAAAGCATGAAAAATTGCACAAAATCATTCATTTTTGTCCTGTAACAATATACCTGTTATTAAATCAATATGGAACAATGTTAAATGGTCTAAGAAATGCCAAACCATTAATAAATAAAATGTATTCGTACTGATGAAATAATCAAATGGCGAAAGTAGTAGAGCAATCTTTACTTTTAGTTCAATAAACGGAACTCCTTGTTTTTGTGGTTTAAAAGTATTGATGTTTTCACAACATTGGTGTGTTCAGAATGCAAAACTGTCTTCCCCATTTTGTCTACGAGTAAACAATGGTAAAGAAAATATCCGTCCCCGTAAAACAGATAGCGCAAACAAAAACAGTTTCTTATGGACATCGAATAAGACATGTTTTTCATGTCTCGTAAGGAAACAAAACCCTTCATTACTTAAATATAAAGAAAAATCAATTTTGGGTAGCACCATTAAAGCATGATATTCTTAAAAGTTTGCAACAGAAATATATTTTTGCTGAATATGCTCGCTATCATTTGGAAAAAACAAATTTAGCACAACTCAATTGTTTTTCAGGGTGTCGTATTGTAAACTATGTCAAAGTTGATAAACAATGCTTAGTAGTTTGCAGAATGGTCCATCATAATAAAGACACGAAAAAGAATCAATTTGTGTCGAATAATCCACGTAACAGCAATTTTGGAAACAGACTTACCAACAAGGTTCTTTTTAGGGTGATATCCAATGTTTCTCTTGTAACAGTGTTATTCAAAACAATGATTACTTCCTATGGCAATGGACCACAACATTCGGAATTTCAAAGGAATGTAGTTACTGCTATAATAAAAGTCCTGTATTTATCAAGTATCTTATGGAAACTACATTATAATTAAATTATAATTATGTTGCATTAGCGGACTGCTTGAAAATAAATTCAGCATTACATGGCAGAGTCTTTATTAGGGAAATGTTGTTGTCATGCACCTTTTTGTTCTAAATCCATTATTTGCGTGGTTATTCATCAAAAGTAAATGTTCTGCTTTCTGCATTTCGACCGTTTATAAACGTTTTGAACAAAGAAAAAAAAAAAAAAAAAAAAAAAAAAAGATTTATTATCTGAATTTTCTTTTAAAAACAATATTTCTAAAATATGTAGCATCTTGAAAATGAACTTTGTCCAATTAATAACAATCGTTTAAGCCAATTTTCCACCGTATTTGTTTTTAAAATTCTGATTAAAATTTCAGTTTAATTATCTATTATCTAAGGAATTATTAACAAAAATAAAAAGTTTCAAATTCCAATATGTCACATTTCAAGAAATGTTTCTTCCGGTGAAAAATTGCTAGGTAAAAAATGATTGAATTGCTGATATAAAAATAATAAAAAGTACTATACTTGGCACATTAACCCTTAAGCTCCCAAAGGTTACAAAAAGCTACAAGAGCAAATCGCCAAAATCGCCTAAGTCCGAATTTAACCATATGTGCACGAAATCGCTGCCTAGGTAGCGCCCCTCGGGTGGCTTGGTATAGGTGGACGCGGGATTGGGAAGCGAGAGGTCCATGGTTCGAGCCCCGGTGGAAACCACCAATTTTTGACACCCTTATTTCCGAGGAGATTGGCTGAGAACGAAAAATGGTAGGTAGGAGGTTCGGGTTAAACATGAATAGATGAAAATGCTGAAAATTTCAACGATTTGAAATGGTTCCACAGATACCATTATTAAATAGGTATGACTATAGTTGATTAACATCGGTTTGGGGCCTCTTGCATCCAACATCTGTATATAAAGATCATGCAAGTTTGGACATCATTATGGATATATTTCCTCAAAACATAGAACCTGAAAAAGGTAATATTCTATTGGTAGAAAAAGGCTTGCCTTAATTAAGTCAATCCTCCACCATTTCGGGGTAATTTTTCCAGAGGCTTAACCCTGATCACACTATTTCGCGCATTCCACAATAATTGCTTATCCATGATCACCAGTACATATCACTTGTTCTCAAAAAGGGATTTTCTACATACATCCCAATAACATAAGTATGACATCAAAAATACTACCAAATATATATACAATATATATTTTACGTAAAAATTCAAAATATTTTTCTTGATATATTCAAGTCCGACAACAATCATCCCTTCTTTTGTGTTTTGAAAAGCCAAGACGTGAAAACAACCCAATATTTGCGGCATATGATAATGATCTTACAGACTTAATATTATCTCGGCAAAATTATTGGTTCTTTTGAATATTGCCGAAAACTTAGTGTAATAACCCATACAACTAATATTTCACTACTTATATAGCTTTTATTTCATGGCTATGTTTCAGGTACTTTTTATATTTCGATGGTGTTATACCCGCAAATGATGCAAAAGCCTGTTGTAATCCCACGTGCTAACGTGGACAAAACATTTTGTATTTTTAATGAAATATAAGATCTCTAAATTATGCCCTGAAGCTGATGAGATGACAATATCTTTTGCAGTCATACTTCTCCTTGCAGAACTTGATCAATACAATTAATATAGAATAGTGTCTTTGTTATGGCACGGTGAGGTATTAACTTTATACAAACATGTATTATATTCCTCCTAAAATCTGACATTTTGTGGAATATAAAAAATTGTGGTTAATGGTTGCTTATTACAGCCCAGTGAATATCCGACCACCATAAGGAGTCACATATCTTAGATTGGTTCTTGGAGCATGATTCCTGTTTGTTATGTAATTTGCTCGAATTGGTAACTTTTTGGAAAGACATTTTCCAGACGTTATATTTAGAAGCAATTATTTTCTATCCAACAAACCTTTATATTCTTTCTACGAGGGTCATTCAAAAAGTTCTACCTGTTGTATCATAACTTTTGATCTAATAAAGGTAGCTACTTGAAAATCGGCAAAAATATAGTTAAGAATGTCACCTACACATGGTGCAACAATCATATCAATATCTTATCTAGATTTCTGTACGTGTTTTGAAAACCACAGAGGGTTTCGGTACACCGGAAACGGTCAAAATATGTGTAACATTTTAAAAAGTGGCTCAAGTACAGTGAATTGAAAAGGCCATGATTTAGCCATGCAGTGTTGCTATACAGTAAAATGTTTAAAAACATAAGAATGAACATACAGTTATGCGAGATGATTAAAAAAGCTGACCCAAACTGCAAATAAAGGTCATTCACAAGCATAACAATAATAGGAACAAATAGCCCCTCCAGCAATAATATTAAAATCACCAAACACACAGTTTGCGAAGAATTTGACCTTAATGAAAAGAGATGCAAAATGGTGGCATTATATGCGACTTTATTTTAAAATATTTTCATGGTAGATACCAAGGGGAACCAAATTAAATTTTTGGAATGAAAAATGTGGTGTAGTAAATTTTTAACAGTCGCTTTTTACATAAAAACGCACTTGGAAAAGTCAAACTACAGAGAAACACATTATGCCGATATTCGTAACCTAAGAGGGTACAAGACATCCTTTCAAATATTGGGATTCTGATTAATTTATATCTGTAACACGTTTAATTTATCAGTGACAAATGACTCGTTGGACTGTCAGGTACACTTTCATATCAAATTTATTCTGTAACTTACATAAGTTTGGGTATACAGATGGTTGTTCATCCATAAACTGCACATATAATTTCAGGTGTAATGTCATTAAATATTTTGCCGTTTCCGGTGTACCGAAACTTACTGCGCTTTTCAGGTAACCTACAGAAATCTAGATAAGATATTGGTATGATTGTTACACCATGTGTAGGTGATATTCATAGCTATATTTGTGTCAATTTTCAAGTAGTTATCTTATATAGAACAAAAGTTATGATACAACAGGTAGAACTTTTTGAATGACCCTCGTACATTCACTTGTGATAAACAAGTTATCTGTATGATATGCATATTAGCTGTTAACGTGAGAAATTTCAAATGAAGCCAAAATTTATTCCAAGAATTAAAATCTTTGAAGTGTTTTTGTGAAAATATGATATGTTCTTTAACCTTGTAGTGAATGGATGACACGTACCTTATCAAATTGGTCCGTATGTTATGCAGCCAACGTATTGTAAATTGAGCATTTTTATGCAATACAAAAGCACACTTTCACTTAACTATCTTATGTTACAATCTGTATATTTTCCTGCCAACCTTGTATAATGACCTTGAAACTATAATAGGATGATTCCTTGCTTTTAACCTTTAAGAATATACTTATCCTACCCTAATGTGAATAGCTTTAAAGTTTAAGTAACACAAAGTGAAAACTCCTGGTTTTGCCCATTTTCTGTGTGTTATCAAAAGGTAACCAAACTTACGGCATTTAACCATTTATAAATATTTTGCAAATAAATCTATATTCTTCACAAAGTTTACAGACCAGAAAAATACACCTCATCTAAGGCAATTTGTATCTGTGAACCTATTGGCAGGTTTAGCTTCATGATCTAACGTGGACACATTAAATAGTCAACAGTTGTGAAAGTTTCAGGTTTCAATTTCGTTTGGGATTTGCGTTTATCTCTTACGTTGAATACGTAACGATCAGCCCGACCTATAATAACATTGCTGTTTGTGTACTTATAATAGAAGAACACACCTTATTCTTTTTAAGCCAGTTTCCCTATAAAAGACACTCGTTTTCTAAACTGTTGTTGGGTATACGTAATAGGTATGAAGAAGATAATTCATATATACCTTCAATAATAAAATAACACAAAGTGTCAAGTTTACAATTATTGACATTACTTAGAGTCACAATAGTAAAACGATGGAGCCCTAAATCAGCACGTACATTGTACATTAACGCTCGATGCTTACAACAAAGGGGTAGTTACTTGGAATAGACGTGCTGTTTGGAGTTTCACTAAAATTGCGAAAAATGGTAAAACCGTTCCGTTAACATAACAATATAGTTATTTAATTCAACCTTGAAAGGCTTTATTGAAATGTAAGCTTCTGATAAAATAAAATGTTAAAGAAAACTGTAAGACAACGTCCTATATTAGGTAAATGCAATATAATAATAATATCATTATCATCTGTGTTCCTCCTGTAATCAATCAAAATTATATTGTACCAAAATAAGAAACCTCACTTGTTAAACTTTATTTTGTGGTCTTGTGTGGTACATGCGTGGTTTAGTGGTATAAGTCCCCGATTCTTAATCACCGGACATTGAAAGTCGTGAGTTCGAATCCGATGAGCGGCGTGTTTGGTGTCCTTGAGCAACATATTTACCCTCATGTGCTCCTCTCCAACTAGATGTCAAATGGGTACCGGCATTTAATGCTAGGAAGGTGAAAGAGGTGTGGCGATCCCCACACCGCAAATATAACAAATTGTTGAGTTTAGCCCAATCGTTTCGAAAGAGATGTGGGTACTCACCTTTAAATTATTGTGTGGTTTACGAATTGATTAATATCAGACACACTTCACGAAAAAATATTACGTATCACGTCTTGCAAAACACAGTATAACTATTAAACCGTAAGAGTCAATTCTGTAATGTCAATTATTGTCAAAAATGTCAGTTTGTTTGTCATCAACATGATATTCAATATTCAATTTGCAAGTGAAACACGTCAAGATATTTCAACCATTGGTTTGAGTAGTGATATAAATAGAGTCAAAATTGTGACATAATATCATGAACATTGAAATGATGATGACGACTGCAATGTCCATATTTGGAAGACACATGTGCTTGATTGAAATAAATAAATTTGACTTGAATTGAATAGTGTAATACTTTGTAACAGATGAGGCATCTTTTCTTTACTTTAAAAACAACTAAAATTGTATAACATATCTATAAATCTGGCGGCTGAAATAATGAGATGGTCAAAAAGGCTAGAAAGTAAGTTAAAGTATTTTTTTACTTAGAGAATAAAAGCGGGGGTGCCCATTACGATAAAATAATGTACACACCCATCCGTTATGAGACGATAGATGACAGGCAAAACAAGAAATCTTATCTTTTATTCTCATTCTTATTCGGATTTTTACCGTTTTTAAGAAAATTAATGTGTTTTTACATTAAAAAATTAGCGTGACATCATCTAGTTAATTACTGACACCCCTGTCTAAATAATGAATCAATCCACACGTACGATTTTTCCAGCGCGCAGCTGGCGCGGATTAATATACCAGGTAAATCTCACATTGTTTTGTCTCACATTGTTTTGTTTACAAATGACATGAATGACGATCGAGCCATGAAGAAAATCTGCACAAAATCTGATTGGAATATACTAAAAATGTGTTTTGATGAAGATATAATTGTAATCATTACTTGGTGTGTTTGCTGAAAAACGTAACATTGCATGAAATAGATGACACGATTTTCCGAGTCAATACTGGCACTGACACTGTCACTGAGCATTCACGATTGGCTTGCTGAGAGCCTGAAAGTCATGCGAAGACTTGAAGCGGGACTTGGTCATGAACTCTGCTTTTCTTCACTAGAAACTGAGAAAACAGTGTCATTGGTAATTGTAAAGAAGATTATTTATTCAAAACTGAGCAAGGTAAGCAACTGTAAGCTTAATTCAATCCCGGCATTACATTGCATTTCATCGGAAGGCCCGTGTTGAGGCTAGCCTAGCTAGGCCGGCCCGGCGTCCAGTGTTAAATACAATGCACGAATCCGGGCACGAATCTTACCGTCTCGGCCTCTGACTTGCCAATCGTGCCAACATTTATAATATTTGCAACATGAATTTCAGTTCAAAAAATAACGAGACAAAATGATGAGCTATGTTGTTCACCACAACATTTCGCTTCGAGATCAGTGCATGCACATGTGTTTACTTTTAGCTGAGTGAGAAGGCCTGGGCTAGGCTGGGTCGATCTTCGAAAGAACTGAATAAATTTTATGAAATTTACAGTAATCGAGTGTGTCATACAGATGTTTGGACTTATTTTATGTCATAAATCAATTAACCTGTCTTTATAAGAATGTAAATTGCTAAAACAAGTCCCAAAGGCAGCACTGTAAAAAAGTAGTTCCTATTTGTTTACATGTTTCAAACTTGACGCGCTGCCTGTCATCTATCGTATCATAACGGATGGGCGGAGTTAGGGTAAGAACCAGTCAGATTGCTTCATTGAATTATAAGCCACACCCACTGAATAAGAATAAAAGTTAAAGTTTGTTTCTTCCTTAAAACCTAATTAGAATTTAACTGAATATCTATGATTGATATATATTTTTAACATTAAAATCGTTTTCAGTGTTTTGAATAACCATTATGTGCTATTTCTGCATATTATATAAAAATATTTCAGTTCAGTCTCAAATGTGGTAGAAACACATTGGTATAGCTGCAAGAAATTGAGAAAAAATGGTTTTGATTTTGTTTATGGAACTGATCTTATTATTATTTAACCCAGTACATTGGTCACGTGATACGGTGACACCAGTGAAGTAAAGTAATACTATAAAGAAATTCTCTAATTAACATTTCTGATGTGTGAGATGATTTGTTCGGTTGAAATTTTGACTTTTGCAGACAATTTAAGTGAAAGCAAATGTTCTGGTTACACTTCTTGGGAGCAGATAAGTCTGTCTCCTGTCATGCAAGTGACCTTCTTTTTTCTAAATGGTGACGTCAGGTATATAGAGATTGAATACGTGGAACAGAATACTGACTGAACACGAATAATATTAAAAACTGCTGGCGTTACTTTGTTTAGTATTTCAAGTACAAATACTCTATCAAGAGTTTCTGCACTGAAAACATTATTTCGTCAAACGTGGTGGAAAAAGTCGTCAAACAAGGGTTATAAATTAGTCATGCAAGTGAATTTCCCCTTATTCGTCGCTTGACGATATTTGCGGGCGCGGCGCATGCCAAACGAAAACAAATGCAGGACAAACTATTTTTGTAACTGTACGAATTACAAATCTGTGAAGGACGAGTTTGAAAGATTGACAAATGTACTTTTCGTTAATTGACAAATGCACATTGTCATGAGCTAAGGTCAAGACAAACAAATGAAGGCATGACAAGCTATGTTGACAAACTTCTTTGAGCACGACTAACCATACCTGAGAGCTGACGAATTTGCATGACGAACGATATCGTATATAACGGGTTTCCGTACCTTCAAGAAGTGGCGTGGCGTTTTATTCTCGAGTCGATTGCACAGGAGGACAATTAGCGACAACACCTCTTTCGATTCGAACAGAATAACTCTTTTATTCCAGGTTAGGTTTGTGCCTAGCCTATCATCACATTCCGACCAGACCGCATTGGATTCGGAGTCGGACAGAAAACTACAGAAAAACACTACTGGACTCAGAATTCCCGTACTCATGCTTAAGCTTACTCATATTTCATCATCAGATTCTGACCAGACTAGTCCATCTAGATGGACCTCACAAGCGAGCGCCGTAGGCGACGTTTGCGAGGTCCATCTGGATGGACTAGACAAGACAGCCATTGCAAAACCTGCAAGCAGAACCTGAGTGTTTCGTCTCGTTGATTTCACATGGATTGAGCTATACCTAAATGGAATTAGTCTACCGAAAACAAAACCTCTTGAAAACTAGTGTCGCTTGACAAATTAGGTGACAAATTATTATTCTTGCATGACAAATTAATTTTTATGCATGACAAATTATTTTTTATCATGACAAACTAATTTTTCAGCATGACTAATTGTCATGAGAAAGTCGTCATACTAGACCGTTTTTCATGACTAATTATAATTCGTCGTTCAATACTTGTATGACGAAATCCACGACAAATTATAGTTTGTCATACTAGACCATTTTCATGACAACTTATTATTTGTCAAATGATGAAACACAATTTTCAGTGTGTACGCCTACTATTTGCCATCAGAAAGTGGCCTGACTTGTTATTGCTAGACATACAAAACTGCCCTAGGGGTAGGCCTGATTAGGTAAACAAGATTTATACAAGTGCACAAATGTATACTATCTTGTATTATGAAAACCCGGGGATGAAAACACATCGATAATAAAATTCATAACCCAGTGTAAAAGTGCCCCAAACCGGCGGGTACCCCAAAACCGGCAGATATGAATACTCCTACTGGATCAATGTAAGATTCAAACACACGTCCCTCTTTGCAAATTAAACAATATCTGTCTGACGTTGTTCTAAATTCTCCTTAGTTTCCTACTTATGGAAATATATTCAAATTAGGAGAAAACGAGGGCGGTATGACTGTTTTACCAAGTCCTTGAGCGGTTAAGACCAAATAGTGCTTTAGACCTCGTCATACGTCATTAACAGAGTCTGTGTAGGTGTGCGTATATAATTGCTACCCTTAGGTGGTTTGGTGTGGAAGAAGTGCTTGATTTGCTATCTGAAGGAGATTCACAGTTTTTTATGAAGTATTCAAAAGTATCGGCTATTTTGATTTTTGTAATGAATATCTTAAAACTTATTTGAGCTTTTTAACATACTTGATGAAAAAACCAATTTTATTCGTTATAATATTTATAATATTTATTTTTAGTTCAATAAACGGAGCTCCTCGTTTTATGTGACTTGAAAGTGTAGATGTTTTTACAACATTGGTGTGTGAGGAATGCATAAATTCGTTCCCGTTTTTGTCTACGAGTATTGGAAATAACCGTATCAGTAAAGCAAGTAGATCAAGCAAAAACAGCTTTTATCATATGTATGGGCATCGAGTAAGATATGTTTTCACGTCTGTGTATGGATAAAAAACCTATTTACTTCTCAGGATAAAAAAGAAATCAATTTTGGGTAGCTTTTAAAGGTAAGACAACATAAAGCTTAGTAGTTTAGTTTGCATGATGGTCCATCAAAATAAAGTAACAATTTGAGGATAATTATCCACGTGTTGATAATAGCGTTATTAGACTTCAAGCTGAAATAACCAACTAGGTGCTTTATAATATGGTGATATTCAATGTTTCTATCTGTGTGTTTTATTCGATGACCTACGTCATTTTGTCGTTAGCATAGAATATTCTAAACAAAATATTCTATACGATAGTGGAGTCTGCACCGGGCCTTAGTGTTCTTCCCTTCTACCGTTTATAAACGTTTGCATCGAGTAACAGCCTAGATATATACTTCGTCATTTTTACCATTTGTAATATCCAGACAACTGATTGCATATTGACCTCGAGTGTCTAAACTATATTATTGATTGGAATAATCCGCCAAACTCCTATTATAATAATACAAAATTCGCACAGTGACAAATATTCAAAATGAAATTTGTTATCATTGGAGAAATATGAAGTGGTAAGCAAATCTTTTCTTCAAAATAAAATCCACAGTACCTATCAAGGACAGATCACACAATAGAATGAAAAGACCAATCTAATTATGCATGTATGGTATTGTCCGAAAACAATGATTATCAATGAAAGTAATGTACTATGAATTTAATATCCTACAGATGAGTAATCATTGCAAAATGTGCCGTGATGCGAAAAATATTTCTCCATTATGAACATTTTGGTAAATGGTAAAATTTTACACTATGGCAAATATTTTACACCATGAGAAAAAGTAAAATGAAAATGTTCATTCCGAATGAAATTTAACATAGTGGTGAAAATGTAACACCATGAGAAAAATTCTGAATGTAAATGTAAGTATATCTGGAGGCCTTAAAGATATGTTTTCACGTCTTTGTATGGATAAAAACTATTCACTTGTCAGGATAAAAAATACAATTTTAGGTAGCTTCATACGCCTAACTGATTGTAATATCATTAAAACTTTTGTATTTTGAAGGCAAGACAACATAAAGCTTAGTAGTTTAGTTTGCAGGATGGTCCTTCCAAATAAAGAACCGATACAATGTAAAGTACCAATTTGGGAGAATTATCCACGTGTCAGCAATCGCGGTAATAGAATTTTAACTGAAAATACCACTTATGTGCTTTATTAAGGTGATATCCAATGTTTCTCGGTAAAGATAATGTATGTTGTCGTCATGCATCTTTTTTTTTCTATCTCTGTTTTTCTTTCTAAATTTTTAGAAAATTGCTTGGTCATTCATCACAAGTTAGTGTTCTGCACTTCGACCGATTATAAACGTTTCGAACAAAGAAATACATGTAAACAATGAAAATTCAGATAATCAATCTTAAAATCTATATTGCTAAAATATGTAGCCAGCATTACATTTTTTAAAAATTCTGAATACAATTTCAGTTTCAGGGTTTCGTTTTAGTATTCAGTCTTTATGGTGTTGAGATGAAATTATTGGTCTGGTCGAAAGGGAGGTGTTTGCATTCTAAGTAAATTAGATTTGGAATTTTCAATATTCCAACTTAGTAACTACTGTAT
>JXSR01S005481.1:38999-54015 GCA_000969725.1 Ophiothrix spiculata | reverse complement strand
TATAAAAGACACTCGTTTCTTGATAATTGGTGCTTTTTGATAATTTTATTTTTTATACAACCTTTAATGATAAAATAACACAAAGAATCAAGTTTACAATTGACACTACTTAGAGTCAAAATAGTAAAACCATGGAGTCCTAAATCAGCACGTACATTTTACATTAACGTTCGATGCTTACAACTAAGGGGTAGTTACGTAAACGTGTTGTTAGGAGTTTTAGCATTTTGCTCTGTATCAAATTTTATGCTATATTTTAATGTTTGTAAATATGTTTTAGATATGTGATTTCATTTGTAAAAATATTTGTATATTGATAATATGTTTTAAAGGTTACCTTTATACGTTTTTATGTCTTTTAATGTTTACTTATATTCTAAAGAAAATGTGTATATTGTTTGCTATATTTATTTTAAGCACTTTGATTTTAGTACTATGTGTTTTACAAATCAAATAATGTATTGATATATATTCTTTTTACTGATTAATGTGTTATGTCTTTTAAAGTTTCCTATTCTTATGACAGATAATGTGATGTATATAATTACTTTTAAAAGCATGTATTCTTTTTAACATA
The DNA here is from genome assembly GCA_000969725.1 of Ophiothrix spiculata. Lineage (NCBI taxonomy): Eukaryota > Metazoa > Echinodermata > Ophiuroidea > Amphilepidida > Ophiotrichidae > Ophiothrix > Ophiothrix spiculata. The sequence goes on along the minus strand of JXSR01S005481.1, from coordinate 53,438 downwards.
TTTAACTCATGTTTTATGTGTTAAGCAGGGCTCTGCTGAAAACCAATTTTATTGAGCAGATTACCCTGTTTAAATATTGTGAAATAAATAAATAATAAATAAATAAATGAAAGGTTTAAGAAAACTGTAAGATAACGTCCCATATTAGGTAAATGCAATATGATAATAATATCATTATCACCTGTGTTCCTCCTGTAATCAATCAAAATTATATTGTACCAAAATAAGAAACATCACTTGTTAAACTTTATTTTGTGGTCTTGTGTGGTACATGTGTGGTTTAGTGGTATAAGTCCCCGACTCGTAATCACCGGACATTGAAAGTCGTGGGTTCGAATCCGATGAGCGGCGTGTTTAGTGTCCTTGAGCAACATACTTACCCTTATGTGCTCCTCACCAACTAGATGTCAAATGGGTACCAGTGTGAAAGGAATCTAAGTCCCCCTGAAATGGTAGTCCGCCTTCCATAGACCATAACGGAGTAAAGCGTGAAACTAATGTTGCGTGAGAGTTGTTAGCCTATACTTTACTGTACAGCCCGGACAATAAGCGGGAGACTTTCATTCCTGCTACACCGGTATTTAATGCTGGGAAGTAAACAGGCTCGCGGGGAAAGAGGTGTGGTGATCCCCACACCGCAAATATAACTAGTTGTTGAGTTTAGCCCAATTGCTTCGAAAGAGAGTTGGACACTCCCCTTTACCTTTTTGTGTGGTTTTTACTTAATAGGAATTGATCAGAATCAGACACATACTTCACGGAAAAAAATCACGTATTACTTCTTGCAAAACACAGTTTATTTGACTATAGGAGTCAATTCTGTAATGTCAATTATTGTCAAAAATGTCAGTTTGTTTGTCAGGCTGTTGTTTGTCATCAAAATGATATTCAATATTCAATTTGCAAGTGATTGCTACGTCAAACACGTCAAGATATTTCAACCATTGGTTTGAGTAGTGATATAAATAGAGTCAAAATTGTCACATAATATTGAAATGATGACGACGACTGCAATGTCCATATTTGGAAGACACATGTGCTTGATTGAAATAAATAAATTTGACTTCAATTGTGTAATACTTTGTAACAGATGAGGCATCTTTTCTTTACTTTAAAAACAACTAAAATTGTATAACATATCTATAAAACTGGCTGCTGAAATAATGTGATGGTCAAAAAGGCTAGAAAGTAAATTAAAGTATTTTTTTACTAAAAGTTAAAGTTTGTTTCTTCCTTAAAACTTAATTAGAATTTAACTGAATATCTATGATTGATATATATATTTAACATTAAAAATCGTCTTCAGTGTTTTGAATAACCATTATGTGCTCTTTCTGAATAGTATATATAAATATTTCAGTTCAGTCTCAAATGTGGTAGAAAGACATTGGTATAGCTGCAAGAAATTGAGAAAAAATGGTTTCGATTTTGTTTATGGAACTGATCTTATTTTGCCCGCCCATACGTACGCATTTGTGTTGCTTTTTATTTAACTCAGTACATTGGCCACGTGATACGGTCACACCAGTGAAGTAAAGTAATACTATAAAGAAATTCTCTAATAAACGTTTCTGATGTGTGAGATGATTTGTTCGGTTGAAATTTTGACTTTTGCAGACAATTTCAGTTAAAGCAAATGTTCTGGATACAATTCTTGGGAGCAGATAATTCTGTCTCTTGCAGCCCCACATCTGCTGTCATGCAAGTGACCTTTTTTTTTCTAAATGGTGTCGTCAGGTATATATAGAGATTGGATACATGGAACAGAATACTGACTGAACACGAATAATATTAAAAACTGCTGGCGTTACTTTTTTTAGCATTTTAAGTACAAATACTCTATCAAGAGTTTCTGTACGCCTACTATTTTCCATCAGAAAGTGGCCCGACTTGTTATTGCTAGACATACATAACTGCCCTAGGGGTAGGCCTGATTAGGTAAACAAGATTTACACAAGTGCACAAATTTATACTATCTTGTATTATTAAAAACCCGGGGATGAAAACACATCGATAATAAAATTCATAACCCAGTGTAAAAGTGCCCCAAACCGGCAGATACGAATACTCCTACTGGATCAATGTAAGATTCAAACCCACCTTCCTCTTTGCAAATTAAGCAATATCTGTCTGATGTTGTTCAAAATTCTCCTTAGTTTTCTACTTATGGAAATATATTCAAATTAGGAGAAAACGAGGGCGGTGACTGCTTTACCAATTCCATGAGCGGTTAAGACCAAATAGTGCTTTAGACCTCGTCATACGTCATTAACAGTGCTGTATAGGTGTGCGTTTATAACTGCTACCTTTAGGTGGTTTGGTGTGGAAGAAGTGCTTGGTTTGATATCTGAGGGAGAGTCACAGATTTTATGAAGTATTCAAAAGTATCGAGTATTTTGTTTTTTGTAATGAATATCTTTAAAATTATTTGAGCTTTTGTAACATACTTGATGGAAAAAACGCATTTTATTCATTATAATATTTACTTTTAGTTCAATAAACGGAGCTCCTCGTTATATGTGACTTGAAAGTGTAGATGTTTTTACAACATTGGTGTGTGAGGATTGCATACATTCGTTCCCGTATTTTGTCTACGAGCAAAAACAGCTTTTATCATGTTTATGGGCATCGAGTAAGATATGTTTTAACGTCTTTGTATGAATAAAAAACCCATTTACTTCTCAGGATAAAAAAGAAATCAATTTTTGGTAGCTTCATTGACACTTTTGTATTTTAGTAGTTTAGTTTACTCGATGCCCATTAAAAAATTGTTTTTTTTTAAAGTTAAGATATCATAAAGCTTAGTAGTTTAGTTTGCAGGATGGTCCATCATAAAATGTAAAGTACCAATTTGGGGAGAATTATCCACGTGTCGACAATTGCGGTATTATACTTCAAACTGAAATAACCAACTAGGTGGTTCATTAAGGTGGTATCCAATGTTTCAAACTGTGTGTTTTATTCGATGACCTACGTCATTTTGTCATTAGCATAGAATATTATAAGGAAAATATTCTATACGATAGTGGAGTCTGCACCGGGCCTTAGTGTTCTTCCCTTATACCGTTTATAAACGTTTGCATCGAGTAACAGCCTAGATATATACTTTGTCATTTTTACCATTTGTAATATCCAGACAACTGATTGCATATTGACCTTGAGTGTCTAGACTATATTATTGATCGGAATAATCCGTTAAAACTCCTATTATAATAATACAAAATTCGCACAGTGACAAACATTCAAAATGAAATTTGTTATCATTGTAGAAATATGAAGTGGTAAGCAAATCTTTTCTTCAAAATAAAATCCACAGTACCTGTAAAGGACAGATCACACAATAGAATGAAAAGACCAATCTAATTATGGTATTGTCTGAAAACAACGATTATCAATGAAAGTATTGTACTATGAATTATCAAAATACTACAGATGAGTAATCATTGCAAAATGTGCCGTGATGCGAAAAATATTTCTCCATTATGAACATTTTGGTAAATGGTAAAATTTTACACTATGGCGAATATTTTACACCATGGTGAAAAATTTATTGAATTGTTGGTATAAAAATAATGATACCATACTTTGCACATTAAACATAAATAGATGAAAATGCTGGGATTTTTCAACAATTTGAAATGGTTCCACTACAGGTACTAATAATAGGCTCAACTATAGCTGATTAACATCGGCTGGGGAAATCTTGCATCCAACACCTGTATATAAAGATCATGCAAGTTTGCACATCATTACGGGTATTTTTTCCCAAAACATAGAACGTGAAAAAGGTAATATTCTATTAACAGAAAAAGGCTTGCCTTAAGTAATTCCTCCACTATTTCGGGTTAATTTTGCAGAGGTTTAACCATGATCACACTATTTCGGGCATACCACAATTGCTTATCCTTGATCACCGATACCTTTTACTTGTTCTCAAAAAGTGCATTTTTTCTACATATTTTCTTGCAAATATCCCTACAATTAGGTAGCCTAAGTATAACATATCAAAGACTCAAATAATCAAATATATATACAATATTGCGGCATATGATAATGATCTTGCAGATTTAATATTATCTCGGCAAAATCGTTGATTATTGCCGAAAATTTGAGGGTAATAACCCATACAACAGAGCTGCTATAACTGTTATTTCATGGCTATGTTCAGGTACATTATAGTTTTCATTTCGATGGTATTATATCCGCCAATGATGCAACAGCCTGATGTCATCCCACCTGCTAACGTGGATAAAACGTTTTGTATTTTTAATGTAATATAAGATCTCTAAAGGTTATGCCTTAAAGCTGATGAGATGACAATATGGCTTGAAGTAACAAAACATCTTATTGCTGAACTTGATTAATACAACCAATGCAGAAAAGTGTCTTTGTTATGGCACGGTAAGGTATTAACATGTGTTTAAAACATGTATTATGGACCTCCTAAAACCTGACGTTTTTAAAATATTAACATTTGTGGTGAATGGTTTCAAATTAGAACCCAGGTCAATAAATCTGCGACTATCATAACAAGTCATGGTTCTTGGAGCAGGTGCACTCCTGTTTGTTATGTAATTTGCTTGAGTTGTTGACTTTTGTAAAACACATTTTCCAGACGTTATATTTAGAAGCAATTATTTTCTACCTGGTTCAAGTCCTAAGTTCTTTTCATTCTTTCTCCTTTCACCTGTGCTAAAGCAAGTTATCTGTATCCGCATATTAGCTGTTAATATGATATATTTTAAATGAAGCCAAAATTTAGTCTACCTTTAGTGTCCTTCTATTTTACATACACAGTCAGATTTTAGTAGACACTGCAATAATATCCAGATTGATTTTAGAAGTTGTTGACGAGGTAATATTTCAACTATCTACATCTCTGGTTTTCATTCATTTAATAAATTAGGAAGATCAGATAATTTTGTTTAGATAATTATAATCTGACTTTGGTCTGTTACATCTTATAATTCGATGTATTTAGGAGTAATTCTTAAATCAAGATCACACCTTTGTTTTCTTTGGAAATTTTGTTTATAAAACACTTTGTACACAATAACACTAAGTAAAATATATATTATAAACTAATGAATCAAATCATTCAAGCATATCACCACCACCCCCCATACACACCCCCACCCCTACACGAACCACCTACCCACCCACCCCACACAACAAATGGCAGCGGCTGCACCTGAACAATAATTCATAAATCGTATTAAAATCAGACGATTTTGGATATGTGACAGATAGGCTATAGTATTACATAAAAAGCATTAAATTCGTGATTATCTAACTTTACTTGAGTCTAAGAACTGCATTAGAATTTATTGACCGACAGATGAACTTTCCATTCATAAATAAAATGTTGTTAAATGAAAATAACAAAATTAATATAAATAAACATTCAGATAGGAAAAAAGCTTATATTGAAGAAGGGGATATAAATTAATCGTTTGCCTCAGGTCCAACATCATAAACATGATAAACAACAATAATGTATCCAAATATATGGTAAAAAAAATGGTACACCAATTTTTTTACCATAGCTTCTTATGTAAAAACAACGTTTTTGGTCTTTTTTTTTTAAAGGAGTAAATTTCCTTGTTTTTAGATGGCACTGGAGTGAAAAAATAGACCATTTGGGGTATGCTATATGCTAAAAAGGAATGTACTATGTAATGTCAATCTGACCTATACTTTTCTGATTTTTTCAGGGGGGGGGGAAGGCTTTTTTCAGGGTTGCCCCCCCCCCCCTTGCCCCCTTCAGGCTACGCCACTGATTCTCTTGAAAACAATTTCGTAAAACTATCTTATAATTATTTTATTATTTCTGATAACTGTTTTTAATATCAACATTCCTTTGTATCCGGTCTAATATGAGCCTTCCATCAAGCGGATTTTTATATAAACAGATGAAAACTTTCAGTTAACGATCTCAAGTATGCCCATATGACCAAGTAGATGTTCTTGTGCTTCGTAATGAATAACCAACATGCACCAGAAACCAATGGTTTGAGTCTCCACAAAAATATTTCTCTTTTCATGATTACAAGAACACTCAAAAAGTATTTGTCAAATCTACTTTAAAAAGTCAAGTAAAGTGAGTTGCCTCAACTATTTAAGTAAGTACAACAACTTTATATTTGTTAAAGTTCAAAAAACGTTAATATGCACCATTTTTGTCTTTAATTATTTAAAATTAATGAAAAAAAAATACAATTTCACCTCTTCTTGAGGGTTAGATTTCTAGAAAGGTTCCATATTCACACTTAACGTTTACACATATGAGAAAATTTACATTTGGACTTACTTGATTTTCGTTCCCGGTACCTTATGGTTTATGAGTCTAACGCCTTGTCGTTGTTACCACGAAGCAATTCTTGTTAACTCAACAGCATAACTTACATTTATATTGTGTAAATGCAAATGATTTACTAGTGACTTATAATAACATTATATAAAACTACCAAATGCATTCCTTAGTTCTTCTTGTGTATATTAATTCATATTTAACCGGATAAACATCAATAATTTGGCTTCTTTCGGTGTCATTTTTTATTTAGCGCCACAAGTACTACAAATAAAACAATTTATTTTTACTTATTATCTTAGTACAATTTACTAATTTTAATTATATTTCAAAGAATAGAATTAAGTACATGTAATAACATCTTGCATGATTTAAGTAAATTGCAACAATGCCACATAATTTATATTTACTTCATATTCTTATTGGTTTGTACTAACGTTTTATCAATGAATACAACAATATCATATACGGTATGTAAGAAACTCATATATACATATTTACCGTAAGTAGAGGTATATATTGTTCCTTTCTTTTTCAAAGTGGACTTCAAGAGTCATTTATATTATTTACATTCGGAATGTTTTTACATTTTGGACATTGACTTTGGTATGAATTCATACCAAGATGTAAAATAAGATAAGGTCTATTGGTTAAGATGACAAAAGGAGTTTTGAGAGAAAAAATGTATGCGGATTTTTTTCCGTTGTTACATGAGGGGAGGAATGGGGGAGAATATATTAGGATATTTTTTATGAATTTAAAATCAAAATTCCATAAAATCATCAAAAATTGATGATTTCTCATAGAAAGGAACGTCTTTTCTTATTGGTTCAGCATTGAATTTTTTCCTATTATATGTGCGATTTCTTGGCATATTTTTATATATAAAACACACACATTAGAATGCCCTTATCAAGAAGGACTTGTACTTGATTGATTTTCTCATATACCACTCGCTCTTATTATGAAGCAACGTTCAATTTGTTTAAAAAATTCACATAGTTTTCTCTTTGTCATGCTATATCCTGTGGATTTGATTTCGTAATATATAGTAACGGTTCTTAACAAAGGCGAATATAGGTCAGCTAACACCCGTGCATACTGGCAATATTTATATGCTTTATAGTAATTTGTACGCATTAAATTTCCAGGAACGCATAAGTAGGTGTTACCCTAATGATGCAACCCCGTCTAAAAGAGTACGTGCGTGCGTGCGTGCCTATAATGCTTACAATATAATGCAACAATTATTTTGCCTCTGCATTAATTATAGATTAATAACTGCGTATTACTTGACGCGAGTGAAATTGTACAACAATAATGCACCGCGTGCTGAAGTTGAAGTTGTCCACGCTCACGAGGCGCAGCCGAGTGAGTTGGACAACTTCGACTTCAGCACAAGGTGCATTATTTTTGTACAATTTAACGAGCGCCAAGTAAAGAGCAGTTATTAATCTAATTCATACACGACAATGATTAGAATATAATTGTAAATTTAAAAAAAACGGCATTATAATTGTAAAAAAATAAACGGCATTATTATTTAAAAATGTGTTTCCTATTTTAATAAAACATAGAAAATGCAACCATCCATCGTCCCATATTATTCATTGTAATTTAGATTTACCTTTCTTTTAAAATGAAACTTGCCATACACGCGCGAGTATGTTACGCGTACGCGTACATGGAATTGTACAACGCACCACGCGATACGCAGCGTGCAACTAGACGAGTTTAATGAATGCGTATGAGTTGCAAATTGTCCAATTAGATTTGCAATTTCAACGCGTACTTAACGCAGAGTGTATGAATATGCGATACGTGCTCGTCGATATTTGAAAACCGTGCACTTACAGTAGGACAGCCAAAACGCGAGATCAAAGGATGCCGACAAAATTATTAAACACGAGGACTTTGCAGCGCTGAACTGCGCACTTTTGGGGTCGAAGATGATGTTGTTTCCCGCGATATTTTGAAATATTTTCTTGAAGCAATAAAAACAATTCAGTTTATCGACTTGGATTTCTAAAGTTAACACATTAAAGTTCAGGAAATACTCTTTCAAACCCATATTTTCTTTACAAATATTGTTCAGTTATAATTGTAAAATCTTCATCCAAAGTTTTTGTTGTAAAATTACGACTTGAAACTAAACAGTTTGTTTACATTTTTGTTCTATGAATAGAAAAATATCTAACGCTCTACAGTATTAAACATTATTTTGATTCATTAGAACAAACTTTGATTTATAAAAGCCGCCTATTTCCAGTGATGGGCACCCTCCATGAAAGCATGAATTTAACAATAAATAATCATAAAAAAAGCCTTCGATTAATACATTTTACGGCCATTTTTACCTGTCGTTGAGAGTAAAACGCGTAATTTCCACTGCGCGATGATTAGAAAACCCGCGTGGAGTAGCGCAACGCGGCAGATTTTACGCATTTACCCTTTGAATTACGCAAACGCGATCGCCCAAAATTAAGAAGTATAGGTCCATAGATTAATAAAAGTCCAGATAGGCAACTGGTCTATTTGCACCCTAAAAATCCGGCTAAGTTAGGGGATTGCGCCACGCGGGCGTCATGCCTAGGCCGACGCTGCGTGAGTGCGTAGTGACTCCGCTGTGCGTTGTGTCGCGCGCTACTATTTCTTGACTACAGCGCAATACGCATCTTACATTTTGCCGCCAAATTGTGCGTAAGCAAAGAACAACGCTTGACTGGCTGTATCCCCTAACTTAGCCGCATTCTCAGTCAAATTACCATTTAGTTGCCAGAGTACGTATAGGTCCTATTAGGTTGATGGGGTAAAAATAGCGACATGATATTGAGAATCAATTAAATATCAACAAAATCCTTTCTTGTCAAATATCTAACGCAATTTTGGAAAAACTAATAAGAGTAGGTTGTAGATCAGCAATAGATCTTTATATTTCCTGAAATTCAGAGATGGGCACCTCGTAATTTTGAAAATACAGATGAAACGCAGTTCGACTGGATTGATTATGAAGGTAATTCTGTGGAGTTTTCTTGTCGTAAATTTGGGACAAAAGTAATGTGATAAAGTATTAAAACATCTTCAATCTCAATGCTTTTAAATAACCATATAATGTGAAGTCTTTGCAACATTATCCCGTTCAAAGCGTTTGTTTTCAAGAATGTATATTCGAAAACGAAATTTTTGAAAAATATTGACCTTTTTGGGTAATTTTTGCTTGTCAAAACTGCTGCGTAAGGCTACGCGGGACATCGCGTAATGTTTAATATTTTGACGCAAAAGGCCGCCGGCTGTCCTACTGCTTATTCATGCGCGATTATCAAAACAACTGCGTAACTTTTTAATGCTTGTGTGTGCGTCTGCAGACTTTGCGCGGCTATCAAAACATTCATGTGTGCGCACGCGACACTTTTGACACATATTTGCGTAACTGTGTGCTACCCCTGATAAGCTCATGGGTGCAAGTGCAACCATTGCGTGGTCATCATATTGATGTGCGTAAACGCGCGATCTATCAAAAAATACGCCCTTTTGCAACCTCTAGTAGTCGTGCGTTTGACTTTTAAAAATCATAAAAAAAACGGCACCAAACTGTGAATTTGTATTTGCCGTGCATGTTTCACCTCTTTTAATGAACACTGCACACTGCATACTTAATGTCCAAAAGTAAAAATACCCCGAATGTAAACAACTATGGAATAAAGATGTGTTAGTATAAAACACATTTATCAAGAAACATGACTTCATGTGAATTTAAGTGAATACATGTACAACAACTTTATAGTTGTCCTGAGAAATAACAACAAAAAGAAGATATAGTGATTTTTTGAGTAACATTTACAAATAGTAATGTTATTTCTTGGTGAGTGTAGGCCTGATTCTGATTGACAACATTCTGAACAGGTGAAGACATTTAGCTTCAAAGAGACAAAATTTAATTAAGATAATAGATTGTTGAAATGGCAAATGTTAATTGTTGACATTTTATATAAGTCAGGTTTTGAAATATACATGTAGAAAAACACACAAAAAGGTAGTTTTAATTACACAATATCAGTCAGGAAAGCAAACAAGAAAGACGCGATTTCTATAGCGCGTAATTTCAATTTTATGTTAGTCAAACAAACCCTGTTTATAATACGTGCGTACTACTTTAAATTTACAGATGTATTACTTACATTTTACAGAAATTTGAATGATTTGAAATTAATCTCGTGAGGAACTGCGTCATGTAACCTTCCTAATAACAATCAAAATTGATACAATAAAAGAAAATAGAACGTAAACGATGTTAAAAATATTAAATGATTTGTATTGCTGCTTTAAATGTGACGCATTGGAGAAATTGCCTAAAGTAAATTCTTTCAATAATTATAAACTTTGGAACTTAAAGTTACTAGTCATACAATGCCTGAAACCTTGCCAATCATAAAACAAGAAATCAAAGTATACACAAGAAGTGGATTGGATAAAGCAATTCAGCGTGCTGCTTCAAGTTTGGCGCGTTTCCACAACTTCTTCCAAGTTTGTCATCTAAAACGTGAATAATTTTATAATCCAAGAGGAAACAAAACGCCTTGCAAATAATTAACTTGGCTTTAAGCACCATAGATCAAGGAATATTTTTGATATCATAAATGTAGCTACTAGGTTCTGTTATGTCAATAATGGAAGTAAAATGTCAATTTTGCATCAAAATTATGTTAAAATGAATTTGCAAGAGATTGGTATTTCAAAGACGTCAAGAAACTTAGTGTTATCACTCCTCGAGATATAATAATCCAAACATTTTGAACTATTAAAGCTAAATGCCAAAATTTTGAATACACATTTTAAAGATTATTTGCATGCTATGAAACTTAAACTTACAGCACAAGTTAGAATTATCATTTCCATTATTTATTAGCAAAACACGACGAAAATGTGATATCAAAAAACTTTATTGCATAACTTTGATTTGGTTGCCATTTTTGACCAAAATTATGATTTTCTGATTTACAAGTAGGCCTACTTTATGACGTCATAATTACGTAACGCTTTGATATCGTCTTAATTATCTTACGTCGATACAATAAATTGTTATTGTTATTGTTATTAAATATAGACTGACCCTCCGTGATTTTTTTCTTTTGAATTTATATTATAGATTTACTCACCAGTAATAATATTCTTCATCTTAGCCAATTGGTATTTGGGAACCTATTGACATATTTAGTCTCAATGACCTGAACGTCGATACATTAAATAGTAAACAGTTGTGAAAGTTTCAGGTTTCAATTTCGTTTGGGATTTGCGTTTATCTCTTACGTTGAAAATTCTTACGACAAGCACGACCTATATATAATAGCATTACCTTATTCTTTCCAAGCCAGCCTCTTTCTAATGTCTACTTATTCTTTCCAAGCCAGCTTCTTTCTATATTAGACATCTATTTCTTGAGAATTGGTGCTTGTTTATTTCATTATTTCAACAACCTATAGGCCTATAAATTAACTTTATCCGTTACGGTAAGAGGTATGAAGAAGAAAATTCATATATAGCTTCAGTAACAAAATAGCACCAAGTGTCAAGTTTCGGTTTAAAATTGACATAGAATACAGCGTCAATAGATAGGTGAAAAATAGAATAGAATACAGGGTCAATAGATAGTTGCGTTCTAGATTATATATGAGCAACAACGCTCCATACTTAAAACAAAGTAGGGGGGATAGAGTCTGTCTATATACCATATACGAGCTTAATACGAATTGATTAGCATAAAACAGCTACTTCACGATAAAATATTGCGTATCACGTCTAGCAAAACACAGTATAACTATAAGAGTCAATTCTGTAATGTCAATTATTGTCAAAAATGTCAGTCTGTTTGTCATCAAAATGATTTCAATATACCATTTTGCAAGTGATTGCTACGTCAAACACGTCAAGATATTTTAACCACCGGTTTAAGCAGTGATATAAATAGAGTGAATATTGTGACATAATATTGATATGATGACGACTAAAATGCAAATATTTGGAGGACATTGAAACTGAAAATTGTCTTGGAGTTTTAATGTATCTATCTGTGTTCTTAAAGTATTCTTTACTAATAGTCTAGTCTCAATGATCTAACGTCGATACATTAAATTGTCTTGTTATTGTTATTAGATATAGACTGACAACCCTCCGTGAATTTGTTTTTTTGAATTTATATTCTATGTACGTGAGATTTACGAACCAGTAATAATATTCTTCATCATAGCCTATTGGTATTTGGGAACCTATTGACATATTTAGTCTCCATGATCAAGTGGCATGCCCAAACGGGTAGGGGGTGGGGGGACGTGCTCCCCAGTCGATTGTTCTAGTCAGGGGAAAAGTTCCATTCGGGTAAATCGGGGATCTGGACCAACTCCCACGAAGGAAGCCCTCTTCTCGAGTCCCGACTCAGGTGTCTAAAATCAACTGACTCGGCTTAGATTCTGTTGATTGTAGTTCACGAATATGACGATTATTAGCAAAATAGCTAACTTTCCTTTTTTTCGCGCGCTGCGCGCGCATGTCAAAAAAATCAATTACTTTTTACTTTTTCATAAACTGTTTTTGCTTGTAGATTGTTTGGCTTAGTTGTTTAATTACCACCCACCCCATCGTTTTGAAGATCCTGGAAGGAAAGCCACTGAAAACAGCCCAAACCAACGTTAGGAGAGAAAATTAAAGCAAAACAATGATATAATTTTCATGTATTCACTGGTGGCACCAAGGAAGACATAGCGGGGAGGTGGCGAAACTCTTGCGTCCCCTATTATTGTTATTAGATATAGACTGACAACCCCTTCTGAATTAATAATTTCTGACGAAATTTCTGAAGTAATTTCTGACGAAATTATCAACACTCTTAAGTTTTCACTTTTTGGATATTCAAACGTAAAATGTCGCGCGTTTATCAGGATTTTATCTCCATTTTTAGCTACAAATGGCAAAGTTATTTCAAAATTTCGCGCGCTTCGCACAATTGTTAATATTCTATAAAATTTGCTTTACACGTTTATCAAGATTTTATCTCTATTTTAGCTATATGTAGCAAATTTGTCTTAAGGGCACAGTTAACCCCTCATTTTCGGAAATATTGTATGCTTTGTAAGTCAGCAACCGATAAGTAAATCCATATAAAAGTATACATTTCTAGATGTGGATTTTCATGTAGAAGATGATGGTTAGGTCAGTTTTGGACCAAAATGTATGATTTTGGACCAAGGTCCAAAAAACCCATGTTCTTGGACCATTAATTTGTAAACAACCTAACTAAATTTTGAAAAAGCAAAAGTTGGACCTCGAATGCTTTTTATAATCTAGAAACACATGTCTAGGAACGCATTTCTCAATTTTTTGATTTTTGACTTACTTTTTGAAATATTGCCAAAAATAGGTACAAAATTGGCCCAAAATGATTTTTTGGTCATTTTTGGCCTATTTTAGGCCTATTTTTGGTAATATTTCAAAAAGTAAGGTAAAAATCAAAAATTTGAGAAATGCGTTCCTAGACATGTGTTTCTAGATTATAAAAAGCATTCGAGGTCCAACTTTTATTTTTTCAAAATTTAGTTAGGTTGTTTGTAAATATAGTGGTCCAAGAACAAGGGTTTTTTGGACCTTGGTCCAAAATCATACATTTTGGTCCAAAACTGACCTAACCATCATCTTCTACATCAAAATCCACATCTAGAAATGTATACTTGTATATGGAGAGACTTATTGGTTGCTGAGTTACAAGGCATACAATATTTCAGAAAATGAGGGGTTAACTGTGCCCTTAAATTCGCGCTTCGCGCGATTGCTGATATTTTTTTGCGCGCTATGCGCGTATTTAAAACACCAAATCATACCCCTCCCATGGTGTCATTCGGCGGAAACTAAATCTTGTGCCCCAGTCAAAAAATCCTGTCACGCCACTGCCATGATCTTCGTCGATACATTAAATAGTAAAACAGTTGTGAAAGTTTCAGGTTTCAATTTCGTTTGGGATTTGCGTTTATCTCTTATGTTGAATACCTAACTACAAGCACGACCTATATAATACCATTACTTTACTCTTTTCAAGCCAGCTTCTCTCTATATAAGACATCTATTTCTTGAGAATCGGTGCT
>JXSR01S005481.1:4256-14836 GCA_000969725.1 Ophiothrix spiculata | reverse complement strand
ATTTTCTTTATTTTTTGCTGCCTATTTACATCAGTTTCTCATAAAGTGTTCTGTCGTAAAGTCCCCCTTTTCGGGGTGAGTCATCACATATATGTCAGTTTTCATGTGAAACATTGATGTGGAGTATTGTGTTAAAAGAACCACTGATTCAAGTAGTGATAAAGTAGAGAAATTATAGGATGATATTGAAATGATGATGACTCTGGATTATTTCTGGATCATTGATTCAACACATTTTAGTGTACTGGGTTTAATACTAGTGCAATGCCCAATCTTGTTACTTGCACTATTCACCGTCCATTGTGTGTGAGAGGGATGATGCTTTACTATCAATGTGCCAGTTATTAAGTGATTTCATATTATTGTTGGTCGGGTAGATTAAATGCTTGTACTAAAGAATAAATTTGGCTCACCGTGTCTAATCTTGACCATCCACAATCAGTTACTAGTAATTGAACTGTTTGAACCTTTTTAATAGTTTGTGTTCATTATGCGGAAATTTGAAATCAATGTCATGAGTTATGTGATTGACTATCCTTGAGATAAATGTAATGTTTGGAGTAAAAAAGCATGCTGGCCATGTAAAAATACTTTCACGTTTGTTGTATGTTTTGGTACATAAACATGATAAACATGTAGGCATACTACGACAAGAAGTTTATTTTAACCATACGTTATTGTCAGAGTAAGCTGTCATATTAATTATTTTGTCTATAACGAGTCATTCACCACGACATTAATTTCATTTTAAGTATTAACGTGTTGAAAGTTCGATGCGCTTTGTTACTCTTGTTGAGGACAAAAACAACCAGTAACATATAAGGCGTACTGAACCATAAGTATGGCATTTACTCCATAAATGGACAGAGTGAGACAAATGTTAGGATCTTAATACTTAAAGGGGCATTGGACAAAATTTTAAATTTTACTTGAATATGATTATAATAATGTCGGTTCATTGAATAATCAAAACACTTAAACGTTAAAATAACCCGGATAAATATTCTTTCCCAGACCATCTGACCATTTTACAAAGAACTTACAGTAAAGTGCATTGAAGAGTATTGGAACATAATATAATTTATTTCAGGCCCTATATTAGACAAGCATTGATGGAACATAATATAATTTATTTCAGGCTCTATATTAGACAAGCATTGATTGCAAAGTATTATTTTGCAAATTTAATTTCAGTCCACTGCACATCATCATTGATCGTTGAAATAATTTACCTCTTGGAGAATGGTATGAGAGTACATATGAGATGGACAGAGAATAAACTGCTTTCAATGTTTTTTTGAACATGAGCTTAACCAAACAATAAGAGCCTAAGACGAAAAAATAACACACGTACCCTGTAGTAATGAAGTGGTTTGGGAATTTCAGTGATTTTGAACATGGTCCAATGACTGATTTATCGTGCAATGACTGAGAAAGTCTTGCACACGCAATCTGTGAAGAGAGATCATGCTATTTTGAACAATAATATGGGTTCACATATGGGACTGCTTACTTCATCTTCGTTCTTTTTAAACCAAGAGCCTGAAAAAGGTAATATTCCGTTAAATAGAATTACGTATGCCTAGCTTCAAGTCATTTTGAGTTAATTTTCCAGGGGTTTAAACCCTAATCACACCAATTCGGGCATAATGAAATTATAAACCACAACTGACGTGAACTGTAAATACAACATATTAAAATACTACATGTATTCTGTACACGACGCTAGTATTTTGTCAGATTTCAATGGCATATTTTGCCACTCACGATGCATTCTCATTGCATTCTGTTTATGATAAAAGAAAGCTATTACTTCAAAGTGTCAGAAAAAGTCAACATTGCTCATAAAATTGCCGAACACCGAGCAGTAGTGTTCCGTCAGGTTTCAATGGCATATTTTGATACTCACGATACATTCTCACTGCATGCTGCATGCTGTTTATAATAAAAGAAAACTACAACTTCAAAGTTTCTGGAAACTTCAGCATTGCTCATATGTTTCCTAAAGATTTGTAGTATAGCAAATATTTGACACTTTTTTTCAACACCTAACACGTGTTCAAACATTTGAATTTGAGCACATCAAACGCCAGAGTCAGTGTTCAATTTTAAACCTATGCATTCAAAATATCATTTCTTGAACACCTGTGGTGCCTAAACACCAGCGTGAACACGAGCGTCAAGCATCTTTTCATGCGTTCAGTTTTTAACACTTATGTACAAAATTGACCTTTTTGAACACTAATTTCAAAAGAACACGGGCGTTCTTTCGAAATTAGTGTTCAAAAATGTTAAGTATTCCTTTATTTTGGACAAGTTAAACACGTGTTTGGTGTTAAAATAAAGTGTAACAGTTTTGAACACGTGTTACATTTTCTCTGGTATTTGCAGTGTAGAATGACAAAAAAATAGACATTTGTTACATTTTTCAACACCTGACACGTGTTCAAACATTTGAAATTGAACACGAGCATCATGCATCCAAGGTGTTCAAAATTCAATAGTTTGAACGTGCGCATTGGTGTTCGGCAAAATTTGAAGTGACGTAGCTATAGGAATTTTTCCAACAGCTTGTTGCCTATATGCTCAATTGCTCATAGATTCAGGTCTTTCCGATGTATCAAAGTCACTACAAAACAATTATAAAAATAGCGTTACTATGACAACGAATTCTTATATAATACCTAAAATAAAGCCAACCTTTGATTACTAATATATTTAAATATATGAATAATCCTTTAAAATATAGTCAACACATCTTCAGATTTTTTTAATTCGTGAAGTTTCAACTCAACCATCCTTTTTGCTTGCTGCCTTTACAGAAAAACCGATATATTTTCCCTTTAAGTTAGCCTATATATAAATGCGCAATTGGAGAAAACCATTATTGAAGCGCCGTAGCAACCACGAACAATTCCGAAACATCCACTCTGGAAATGAAAACAATATCAGTTTATTTTCAGACATTTGTCACGATTTCGTCGTCCAAATATTTCCGCAACATCACAGCCCCATTTCTTAACCTAGTATCAGGTCTTTCTCAGTAGGCGTCAAGGACATTTACTGATTAAATTCTATCGATATATCATCACGTTTTCACCCACGCTTCAAGTTTCAATTTCTATAACAATTATAGATATGAGACCTTGCAACCCGTGAATGTTCACCTATCTTGCTAATAGTACATGAACTGAACACATTCTTTTTCATGCTTACATGTAGAACCTTTTAGACATGTTGCCGAGTTGTTTTTGAAAGTTTGGTCTTTAAATTATAAACACTACTATATTTTGAAGAGAAAACAATGAATTGAAGATTTGGACAAAAACTCTATTTTCTATGAAAAAGTTTTAGAGTTGGCACTCGGCCTACGTTGCTCATGATACAGAGAACAATTTGAATGTTACAAATATTGCACATCAGATATGAAAAATATTATATTTGTTGTTCCACAGAGCTCAATCTCAGGACCACTTACTTTTAATACTCTGTATTATATTAAAAATAAGATACGTCATATATTCATAACTTTTACTATTTTTCAAAATAACCTTTTGAAATTTAATTGTGAATTGGCGGTCATGCGAGTTTGTTTAAGAGATACAGGCCCTTAAATATTTTATACCCTACTTGTTTTATGTCATTACACTCTACTATAATTTCGCAACCTGAAGTCATTCAGATTAAGATGGGACCAGTCCTGAAGCTGATATAATAACATGGTTTGATTGCAGTTACAAGTAAAGTATAGTGAAGGTCGTGCTAACATTTTAGCATTCTTTAAAGCTAGTACTTTCAGTTTATCAAAGTAGGCCGAGATGATTATTTAAATTTGAAATGTGTTATTTTACGAAGGTTATTATACATAATAACATGGTTTGATGGCAGTTACAAGTAAAGTATAGTGAAGGTCATGCTAACATTTTAGCATTCTTTAAAGCTAGTACTTTCAGTTTATCATAGTAGACCGAGATGATTATTTAAATTTGAAATGTGTTATTTTACGAAGGTTATTATACTTAATTTGGAAAGTATTATACATTTTAGATTAAAATGCAGTAAATGTGAATGTGAAAACACGTGAGGTCAATTACCTAAATCAAAATTGACATTCTCAAAAATATCTTGTCATTAGAAAGGTTATTCACTTTGAAAAATAAATAAGTACGTTCTAACTGACGTGACATTTGACTCGCCAATCTTAATTGTCATCATGCAAATGGCTAATTACATAAGAGAGAATCATTTAAGTACGAAAAAGAGCACTTACATAGGGCGTGGTAGCATAGAACAACAATTTGCAACTATATTGTATTAAAAGGACATTATGTTTAACATAAATGGAGACATCAACGCCGACAAACACCTTGACCTCTTCGTGTAAAATTCAATTTGCAGAGAAATTCTTTTGCAAATGAAATACTTTATAGTAGTCAACAGCCATGATAAAGTCATCTTACATCGAGTCAGAGAGGATGTCATCCCTAGAAAAAAAAAGCAAAGGTTGGTAAGCCAAAATCCGGTCCAAAATCCTAATTTCACAACCAATATTTTTATCGTTGTCGACAGAAAAATACTGCCCCACGAGTTGAAATCCTATAGTTGGCTATATTAGCAGATTCAACGGAATATTGGAAAATCGAAGTTTCGTCTGATTTATCTGCAATATTTGAAGTAAAACTAATATTTTTAAAATAAAACTTCACCTCTTTTGTGATTCATTGCATCACTACATACTTTTAGTGAAAAGCATCATACCGAGGTTCAGCATGCAAAACAAATTATACTCAACGACGTTTTTTGAGGTTTGGAAACATTTTCTTCACATTTAGTACTTCATAGTTTTACTATTTTTAAAATTGTCTTTGCCTGTTCTGTTTTCGAAACCAGAGAGAGAATGATAGCATTTACTGAGACAGCCAAAACACACAAATGTTGTGATGGTATCAAAGCCTTCAAACCACATGCAACGGGAAGCGTCATGTTAAGTAAAGATTGCTACAATTTAATTAAAAATTGCTACAAATCGATCTTTAAACGAAAAGGTTTTTTTTCAGACGTTCACCATTTGGGATTTTGAATTGGCGCGTTAACAATTTTGTCTTAAGCTGCAGAACTTCGTTTTCGTTTTGGTCGACATTTAACTAATTTCAATGATTTTGAAAAATTAACAAGCAAAAAACAAACAAACAATCAACAAACAAATAAACACAACTATGGGCAAGGTAAGCAGTATTTTAAGATTAACTATTATTTCACCTTAACAGGAACTTTATGAAAAAGTTAAATGAATTGATAGTTATTAATGTTATATTATTTTAAACTTAAAACTTTAATATTAAAATAAATTAGACAAAAAGCCAAGTGCATTTTTACGAATACACACACACCCCCACACCCCAACACCATTTTTGATGTTAAAAAAAATAAAGAAAGAAACAATCAAAAACAGAAAACCAACTCTATTGACGAATTACAGATTAAGCAACCCATAAATATAGTAACCTAGCAATTCAACTAAAACAATTCAATTCACAGAAAAAAAATATACAAGCACAGTTGAGGAAATTTCTTGCGTCAACCCACTAAGCCCTACGCCTCCTTCAGAGGAGATTTGCTTATCATCCTTACGATATCCACTGGATTAAATGATTATCTTTTGTACTTTGAATCGAGTTAATGAATAAACGAATCTGAAAAAAAAAGTAATACAAAACTTCTTTGTATGTTTACATACATAAAAATATCGAAAGCAAAAACAAAGTGTCTACCAAAACAATGTTTTACCAAGTACCAAGTAACAACAACAACATCAACAATACAAAAAGCAAGTAAACAACAACAACAACAACAACAACAACAACAGGAGCAAAAACAACAACAACGACAAATATAACAGGTGCAAAATATTGGTTGATATGTTTATTTGTACTATTTTTCCCAATTTGGAATTGTTAGTAAGTATAATACCGAGTATTTAAAAATTTCAATATGTTTCAGGTAATTTTGTAGCAAATAAACCAAACAAGATCGAAACAAAACAAAACAAAATATGAAAAAAGGAAACATACGGTGATTTGTTCATTAGCCCCGGTGTATTTGCAATCATCGTTGGTATGTTAACCAGTAAAGATATTATAGATATGTTTAGTGAGTTCATTGAACTATTCTTAGAAAAAAAGTACAACTATTTAATGTAAGATATAGGTAGAAGAGCACACGTTAATTATACAACATTTTTTAAATAAATTAAATTGGGTGCCTGACTACCTTTTTTCTAATAATTTAATATTGAACAATAATATACGATTCTTGCTTGGACTATTTATGGCATACCATGCTTATTTGATATAATGTCATACTCGACATTGCTCCTAGCGATAGTGAAGAACTAGAGCAAACCCTAGTAAAATTTGAGTACAATTCTAGTACAACATTCCTAAGGTGCACATTTGGAACATCATTTAAGTACAATTTGAGTACATTTCTAGTACACAAATTTGTACTTGATTTGTACTAAAACTGTACTATATTTGTGTTCCAAATGTGCACCTCAGGAATGTTGTACTAGAATTGTACTCGATTTTTTCCAGGGAATGCAAACAAAGATAATGAAAATGACAGTCGTTTGCTAATAGATGATAGATGAGGACAAAAACATCCACACACCCACCCCGCAAAAAAAAAAAATCCAAATAAAAATCATGCATTGCACTTAACTAATGCAGTGATTTGGAAATTTCAATAACTTTGAACATGGTCCATTGATTGATTTATTGACTTGAAAGTCTTGCACACGCAATCTGTGAAGAGAGATCATGCCATTTTGAACAATGATGCTGTTTATTTTATCTTCGTTCTTTAAGAGCGTGATAAAGGTACTATTCTGTTAAATAGAATAACGTAATTGCTAGCTCCGAGTCATTTTGGGTTAATTTTCCAGGGGCTTAGTCACACTTATTCGGACATAAATAAATTGATAACCACAACTTACGTGAACTGTAGCTAAAAGGATTTTCTCAACAGATTGTTGCCCTATAGATTTAGTCCTTCCCGATGTATACTCACGGATGTTTGCCAGCTCTGGTCGGCTTTCGGCGGTTGGCTATTGTTTATTCCGGTTGATTTTTGAAGCGGCCCCTGAACGAATAATTCTTATATAATACCTTTCATTTTAAACGATTATTCATATATTTAAATACAGATGAATAATTCTTTAAAAAACAGTCTTTTTTTTAAATCATGGAGTTACAACTCAACCACCCTTCTTGCTTCTGGTTTTAAAGAGATCCGATATTTTTTGCTGAAATTAACCCATTTACTGTATGCGCAAATGGAGAAAACAATTATTGAAGCGATCGTAATAACCACCAACAATTCCCGAGAATCAACTCCTCTGGATATCAAAACATTATCGGGATATATTAAACTTTTGTCACGATATTGTCGTCCGAATATTACTGCGACATCACAGCCCCATTTCTTAACCTAGTACAAATGTACCAGGTCTTTCTCAGTAGGCGTCAAGGACATTTACTGATTGAATTCTATCCATATATCATCACGTTTTCAGCCACGCTTCAAGTTTCAATTTCTATAACAATTATAGATATGAGACCTTGCAACCTGTGAATGTTCACCTATCTTGCTAATAGTACATGAACTGAACACATGTTCATGCTTACATGTAGAAACTTTTAGACATGTTGCTGAGTTTCGTTTAACGTTTGGTTTTAAAATTATAAATACTAATAGCTTTTGAAGAGGAAAAATGAATAGGAGATTTGGACAAATATTTTTTTGTTCCACAGAGATCAATCTGAGGACCATTTTCTTGTTATACTCTATGTTTATTATATTATGAATACGGTATCTGTTCATTATCCCTGCCAATATCAAATATGTATTTTTCATTATTTACTCCGCCATGAAGACCTGAATGAAATAAATAATTGGTTGAATGCAAACATATTATCAGTCAATGCCACAAAACAAAATTCGTGATGGCAGCGTGTAACAGGTATCTCATTTTTAAAAAATCATATGATAATTTCATATGACTTCAGTCATAACCTATAGTAATCTATCTGTCAATGGTGGTTTTTTTTGAATGGCTAACATTGAAAAAACAGATATATAATTTGCAATTTCAAACAATATTTTGAAAATTGTTGTTATAATGATGAAACGTCAATCCTACAGAGCGTGATTTACTCACTTTATTGTTACCAGGAAGTGATTATAGCGGACTGAATACAATCATGGTAAAATTGTGTTTGATATAACGTTTTTGAGCTTTAAATTGTGAATTGGCGTCCATGCTAGTTTGTTTATGAGATATATGCCCTTTTAAAAACCTTACTTGTTAAAAGATTTCTGTCAATATAATATATACTCTACTATCATTTCGCAACCTGTTGTCATTGAACAATTGCTACGTTATATAGCATTTCTCAGATTAAAACATGGTTTGATTGCAGTTAGTATAAGTGAAGGTTATGCTAACATTTTAGCGTTCTATATATAAAGCTAGTACAGTTTATCAAAGTAGCCCGAGGTGAATATTTAAATTTTAAATGTGATATTTTACAAAGGTTATTATACATAATTGGGAAAGGATTATACATTTTAGATTAAAAAGCAGTAAATGTGATTGTGGTAATCACTTGCGGTTATTACACGTGAGGTCAGTTACCTAAATCGAAATTGACATTTTCCAATACACCTTGTCATTAAAAACGTAGTTCACCTGTAAAACGAAATAAGTACGTACTAACTGACGTGACATTTGACTCGCCCATCGTAATTGTCGTCGTCACTGTTGTTTGAACCCAATAGAAATAGGGACATTTTATTTCTAAGTGTCAAAATAGATGGCGCTATTCATAAAAACTCATTTTTGGATGTAGAAGGGATATGCTTGTGTGTACTACCGAAATAAAATATGCAAATGAAGCATCCGACCTCAAGAAAATGTTTTTTACCACTTTTAGCCAAAATCTTCACAGTTCAAACAACATAATCGATAATTAAAATTTAATCAATAATTTGAAATATGCATAGCGCCCTCTTTTTTCCACAAATATGAATATACCAAAAATACCAATAAAAGAGCTCTAAATTAACAAAATTTTAACCAAAATGAAGAAAAAGTTTCAGAATGAGTTCAAAACTTTATTATGCAACACATTCCAGTTATTTTTACTGCTTTTTCAACTTTTGTGAAGAAAAAAAAAATTGTTTGGTTAAAAATGAATAAATGTCCACCTCAAACAACAGTGGATCGTGTCGATGGCTAACTATATAATCATTACAGTACGTATAAATGTATAAAGAGCTATGTGGTAGTGTAGGACAACGATTTGTAATTATTGTAAAGGACATAATTTTAGCACCAGTGGAGACATCTACGCCGACAAATAAATTTACCACTCGAATAACTTCGTGCAAATTTCTATTGGCAGAAGATATGTATTGCAAATAAAATACTTTGTAGTGGTCAACAGTCATGATTAAGACATCTTTCTCTGCTTCGAGTCAAATAAAGTAACCTGGAAACTCAACTTAAATCATTCAATTCTCAGAAAAAAAGAAATAATCCAAAAGAACAGTTTCTTGCGGAGTTTGTGTCAATCCGCTAAGCCTTAAGGCTCCTTCACAGGAGATTTGCTTGTCATCCTTACGATATCCACTGCTTTAAGGGATTATCATTTGTAGATTGAATCTAGTTTAATGTATAAATTAATCTGAAAATGTAAAAATAAAACATCATTGTTCATTTTACATGCATAAAAGTATCGTAAGCAAACACAAACCAAAGTGTCTAAAGTTTTACCAAGTAACAACAACAATACAAAAAACAAACAAACAAGCAAAACAATAACGACAACAACAACCAACAACTACGAAAAATACAACAGAAGTAAAATCGTGGTTGATATATTAGTTTTTACTGGCTTGCCAAATTTGGTAATGTTAGTAAGCAAAATACCGTTCATAATTATGTTTCAGGTAATTGTTTTAACAAAACAAACTTAACAAGAGCGAATCAAAACAAAACAAAATATGAAAAAAGGAAACACACCGATATTTATCTTTTTTTCTTTTTCATTAGCCCGTATTTTGAAATCATCGTTCGTGTGTTAATCCGTACAGATATTATTGATTTGTTTAGTGAGTACATTTAACTATTCTTAGAAACAAGTATATACAACCATTTTATTTTAGATATAGATATATGTAGAAGTGCATACGTTAATTATACAATATTTTTAGATAGGTGCCTATTAAAACTACAATTTTTTCTAAGGTTTGAATTTTAAACATTTCATATAATTTCAAACCTTGACATTGCTCCTAGCAATAGTGAAAAGCTACCAAGGACTCACTGGCAGATTAAATGCAACCAAACATTTGATGCAGTCATCAAAGATAACAAAAACAAATAAAAATGCCTACCGTTTGGCAACTATAGTTCTTATGAGCCATCAAATATTTGGTGCAACAAGTCTCTGCTATTTTATATATGTATTTTCTATTAATAATGGAGGCTTGGTGATGAAAAATCAATACACCACAAC
>JXSR01S005480.1:99266-109306 GCA_000969725.1 Ophiothrix spiculata | reverse complement strand
CGCGCTGGCCCTCTTTTTATTTATTTTACTCGATAGTAAGCCAGCAATTGACCACCGTTGTAAATAACTTTATTCTCAATTCAAGCGAGATTTATTTATAACTTTTTTGTTTCGTACTTTCGTGTCATACGTGTTGAGTGACGGTCACTTCACACCCGTAAGTTGGGCCATTCAAATTTTAGAGCGTAAAAAAAAAAGAATCCCGCATACCGCATAGCTATTTTTCTAAGAAAAATAAAAAATCGCATAGCGCATAGCGTTTTTGCGAATGGTTTCTGAGACAAACCTTTTTTTTTCTTTGGCCTTATTTGTGCTTGTTTTTCAGGAGGCAGCCCACCCGTAATGGCCAAAATTTGACCAACATGGCATCAAACAAAAATACATGTCCTTTTGGTTTCAGCTGCCATATTTGCTATGAAAAGTCTGTCCATTGTTAGTTTTGAGTTCTGTTAGACAACCCTCGACACTTTATTACCATATAGCAGAGTGCTCAAAAAATTCATATGGAGCAGTCAAAATAAAGTGTTGGACGTGACATTTTCCGTTCACATTTAATAGCATTTTATTCAAATACACCGACACTCCCATGGTGGATATCTGTGCCATTTTATGGTATAATTTGCAAAGACAATCCTTCATGATAATGCCCACAAAAAATTATATGAATGGTCCTTAGGATTAATTCAGATATGGTTAATTGAAATCAAATCCATAATTTTCCGTTCACAATTTTGTCACGTCCAACACTTTTTGTAGAAGCCCTGTTGTCTTTATGAAGTGAGTTTTATGTTTGTATTACTCACCCTCCAAAAGGACTATCTCTCTACTATTGAATTATACCTAAAGTTTTTACAACCATTGTAAAATGGCTTGAATCTATGAACAAAACATTTTCTGTTCACACCAGTCACATCCAACACATTTTGTCATGTTCTACACATGTGTGCTGCATATCTTGAAAATTAAGAGGTCTGCAACTTTGAATTTATAGTATTCATATAACAGGCTTGGCTGGAATATATCCATGGCCTGTTTCACAGTAATTGCCAACTTTTTGTCAACCTGGGGGTCATTTTTTCAAACAAAGTAACAAACTTTGTCATATGTTTACAAATGTGCATAAGAGTACCAATTTTAAGAAAAAATAGAAAGCACACCTAAATCTTTTCTCCTTTATTTATTTTTTTGATCAAGAAGTATGAAAATTGAGCCATTTTGGTAAAAAATGTAAATAGTTTCTTTAGAAATTTATCTCTAGTGCCAAAAGAAATTAGACTTGTTCTCATCATAAATGTCAAATATGTACCTTTAGGCAATTCAAGCTGAAATATGAACATTGTAGCTCAAATTTTGCTAATTTTATGACAATTTTTGTTGCTTTTTTGGCCAAAAACAGGTTTTTGACATAAAAAAGTTTTGTTTAAGAAATCAAAACATTGACAAAGCAGAGTAATTTTTCATGGATTTATTAGTTGTAGTCTGTAAAATATTTGTACCAAATTCCAGCAAATTTCAACGATTTAGTTAGCAGATAATTAGCTTTTATGTCTTAAGTGTTGGACGTGACATGTGAATGGAATTTTGACTTAAAATCCTATCTTTTTGACATTTATTAAAAACAAAAACTAGTTTTAAGGTTTCGAAATGATGCACCACTACAAACTTTCCATATTGAATGCTACTATTCCAAAAAAAAATTTATGGTTGGACGTGACAAACTGTGTTGGACGTGACAAATTGCAAATGTGAACGGCGCAATATTTTGAAATTTTACAAAAACTGATCGCACCTTAAAGTAAGTTTGTATTTCTGTATTTGCACAGAAAATCATACTACTTGGCATCTCTGACTAAACATGACCCGACCATAATCCTAACTCTAAACCATAACCCTAATATTTTGGACGGGAACTAAAGTATGCTTTGTCCTATAAGTTTCTTCATAAAGACATCAAAACATAAAATTATGGGAATTTGTATTATTTAGGAATTTCTTCTGATTGTATTTTTTTTTAAATGGTTAGCATGTTGGACAACATTATGTGGGATCTGCATGTCTGGGTAAACAAACATATTTCTTTTTTAAGCCTTACTGTTCTTACCGGTCTTTCTGCAGAGTTCATCATATGAGTGATGAAAAACGTTGTCCTGTTTTCTGTCTCCACTGTCGTAAATGTTTTCAGTACGGCGAATGATTCATCATAGTATCCCTGAGTCCACAAGCTGAGGCAAACATTGATAGCATCTGTAAAGAAATAACAGAAAAAGACTGGGGTTAATCACCACCTACTTCACTGACCGCTTACTTCGTTAATCGTCTATTTTCTTGATCGCCTACTTTATCATCAATCATGATGGAACCCATCCTAATTGAAGTCAAATTTTGACAAACATAATTTGTTATTTTATGTCAAAATATTTGAAAAAATGAAAAAAAAAAAAAAAATAATGTAATTTACTTTTAAAATTAAGGCCAGAAATAAATGTTATGCAAATGTTAGCATTTCTACAGTGCTTAGGCTAAATAAAATTAATTGTTTGTCTCAAAGCTCCTGCGCACGTTAGTTTTAGTGTGCGCGTTAGTTTTTCAAAAAGTCGAAAAAAAATATTTTTTGATGTTTTTAATTTTTTTTGACAAATATGCTTCATAATTGGCAAAAATTCCATATGACCTCCTTTTATATTTACTTGCAACATAAAATTTCTAATTAAATCGTTTTTTATTTTGTTTTTGATTTTAAAAAAGGCCAATCTTAACATTCATTTTGTATCTGACATGTAAATATATGAGGGAGTACAATATGGAACTCTTTTCTATTTAGAATAGCACTCATGGCTTCTGTCACACACGAAATCTTTAAAAAAAAAAACAAAAAAAAAAAACAACGCAGTAAGCATTAAAAATTGTTTGTCTCAGAGACAATTTTTTTCAAATGGCCTTACCTGGAATAAAGCCAGTCACGTTGACTTGATCTAGGAACTGAAAAGGCAACAAAGACAAGAAATGTTAGTTTTGACACAGTAAATGATTACATTTTTCTTGTGTTGTGGCTATTAAAATGGTTCTTCCAGTTACAAGAGCCACTGACCCAGGGCATGACATTATACAGCGTGTTAGAATGGAGTACACATGATATTATGTAAACTTAGGCGAGTCCGGATACAACAAGAAGGATATAAACTTTTGCTTATTATCATAAGCATGTTAGAGGGGACGTGTTTAGTCTGAATCAACAGGTTGCAAGTTTGAGCTTCACTAGTGACAACTTGTTGTGAACCTGGCAAAACACTTCCGTCATATCACATTTGCTTGATTGACTCAAGCACACTGGGGAGCTTTTTATGGGGAAATATCACAAGCTAAGTTCTGATAGGTCTGTAACTTTAGTCATTTGAGTGCAATAGGCCTAGTGTAAGAAAAATTGGTTCTGATGAGTCATTGTTACTGCATCATAATAATAATAGCCAGGATATTGACATGACCATTGTGTCTATAGCCATTTCCGACATTGACATGATCATCGCATATTGTTCGCCCGATGATCATGTCTATAGGCATTTCGGATATTGACACGGTCATTGCATTGTTCGCCCAATGATACATTGGGTGGGTACTTCACTGTGTAATAAGTTGTTTTGTACATCTCTTATTTAGCTGATTGCCAGTGTGTAAATAGGCATTTTGTACATATAAGGCCAAATAAAAAGAAAAGATGGTCTAACAAAAAAATGCAAATGAACCTATTTAAACAATTTTAAAACCCCGCGCCATAATAAAAATTCAGCGAGTGCCCAACACGTAACCGGGCACGTAAAACCTCTGGTGTCGATAGCTTTATTTGCCTATCGGCTCCATAGCCATTCACTTTCTCACGCCTGATCATCGTTGTCTATAGCCATTTTGGGCAAGGCTATTGACATGATCATCGTGTCTATAGCCACTTGGGTACGGAATAAAATAGGAAATTAGTCTCGATCTGATACTAATTTCCAGCGGAGGGAGAAAACTTCCTCTTGGAGAAGATTTGGATATTTTAGTTGCTAAAATCTCTCTTTTCATGCACATTTTGACCTGTTGAACCATTTTATGCAACTCTCTATTACCTTAATAAAAAAACCTTCAATTTTTGAAATTCTGATTTTTTTAATAGGAAAATGCTCCAAAATCACCAAAAAGTAAGAATTTCTACTAAAGTAGGAAAAGTGGCATCCCTGCCACTTCCTATTATCTAAAAGAGCGTTTTATGCCATCGAACCTTTGGGACAACCAAAACAGAGAATCTCAGATATGCATTTTACTTTACCTGGTTTATGTGTTGTGTTGCCGTCAAGCTATTCACAGAGAATCTGAGGTGTTCATTTTACTTTACCTGATTTATATGTTGTTTATGTCCGTTTGCTGTCAAACTGTTCACAATCTTGAAATAGAATGATGGTGTTAGCGTGAATCCATTGGCTTCTGTTTCTTTCATCGTCTGCAAAAAGAGTAAAAAAATGGAATGAGCATGTCCCATTTCTAGTATTAAAGGTGTGTGTTCCGATCACTTTCACTCACAAAATCTAATTAGAGATTTTGATACCACATGAAAGGGCATATTTTTCTCATAACCCCTGTAAATTTTCATGCCTATATTATATTATGTTTCGTTGAAGAGATATGGTCAAAACTCAAAAAAGTGCTGAATTAATGGAATATTTTGTTTAAAAAATAAATATAAATTTGGCACTTTGACAAGTACTGATTGGCGCTTTGATACTCTCTAAAAACAAAGAAATACATATACTAATACACTGAGGAATAGGCATGTTTGGCGCTTTCCCCTACAATGTTTTTCATTTATGTGGCACATTGTACGGACAAGTTGAGAACCCCTGTCCTACATGTTTCAATGGGTCACTCTCAGACACATATTTTCCTGTAGCATTAATTTGGCTCCAGATATGAGAATGAAACTTTACGATTGCTTTATAAAGGTGATGACCCTTCATTCAAATATGGAAAAAGAGTATTTTGAATTTTTCACCAGATCAGAATACCTACCTTTAATGATGAGATAGATATTGGCTTAATACTAAAACATCTAATTACAGTCAACAGTTTCATACATTCACTAAAATGATTATGCAATAAAACAAAACCAAAATAAATGACTACCACTTGATTCATGCAGTAATATAACTATACATTAAAGTAAGTTCATAAGGCGTAAAAAAAAAATTGATGTGTTGCCCTCACCCGCCCGGTCGTAAATTTCGAAATTCTACGACCGGCATTTTTATTTTTATTTTTTATTTTGTACACGCTTGTTGTAATTTGATATTTACGTGTTTTTTGCCTTGAAAATGCAGTAAATACTTCGGCGACTCGACGGACATGTTTTTGTTTTGGAAGACTCAATTCGCAGTATCGTACTGCGAATAAATTTGCAGTATCGGACTGCGAATAAATTTGCAGTATCGGACTGTGAATAAGAAGATGCCGATGTCACCTTTCAAATAAAAATTCGCAGTATCTGCAGTACTGCGAATAGTAGACGAGCTGCCTCTTATTCGCAGTACGATACTGCAAATAGGTTAGTTTTTAGCTAGTCTCTTGTAATACTTGAAATCCTCGATCGCGAAACTACTAATATGCGTGCAGATACGTAAAAGTCTAGCACTCTCTGTGCAGAGGTCAGCGATCAGAAGTCATCACATTCTTTTTTGTATGTATATTCAAAAAAAAAAAATTCAAAATTCTTGAATTGGAATGAAATAAATGGAACTGGAAGGTGTACTACCTTTTTAGTTACGAGTTGTAAAAATATTAGCAAACAACCATTTTTATTTTATTTTTTGATTCATTTATTTGTCAAATTTTCATGAATATATTTCGCACAAAAACACTTCTCACCTCACATATTTTGCATTGTACCATTTATCTCAAGATATGGAGGTCATACTTACATTAATACTAAAAAAAAATTAAAAAAAAAAAAAAAAAAACCGACCGTCCGATCCTCCCGTTTTTTGGCCTGTGAGCATGAGGGCAACACAACAATTTTTTTTTTTTGGCCTAATTAAGCCACAAGTATAACTGCACTCAGGGTTCGAGGTAAAATTGAGAAATTTTATGCACACTAAATATAGCTCACAACGCAATGTCATACGCATTTATTATGCGTACACACACCCGGCATCCAAAGTCATCAGTGTTAAAGGGGCATTGGACAAGTTCAGCATCATCCCCAAACTTTTCCACCAAGCATTGAGATTTTTGCATCATTTACAGTATTAGCGATATTAATGACAGCATGCAAAGTTTGATTGTCAAATTCAAACCCTATATATCAAAATATTAAGATATTCTTTTATCTTGAATTATCAATAAATACTGCCCTCAATACTTGGAATTTTTAAATTTGGCCTATTGTGCTGGTAATATTCAGAATTAAATGTAACCCCCTAAAGGTGAGTATTCAAAATTACAAACCCTACATATCAAAATATTTGGATATTCTTTTATCTTTGGTTATCGTTGTTGACAACCATAAATACTGTCCTCTTTCTTATATTGGCCTTTTCAGGAGATCTAATGCAAACCCAAATTTCTTTTGATTTATCTGCAATAGGCCTGTATGATATGAAAGGAATATTTTATAAACAAATCTTTGGCTCTTTCTTGATATATAGCATCGATAAATACATTTAGAGAATATATAGCCTCACACCAAAATCAACAAATAAATTAAAATTTAAAATGTTTTGACTTTTCGGAAGGTTTTGATCAAAATGTTCCCTATACCTGGTAATTGACTGTTCTTTTCTAATGTATGAAGTGTAAATCCACAAATATAATTTCAAAATTTTGTCCAATGCCCCTTTAAGACAAAATTTAATGTAACACAGGATTTCATAACCTAGCCTAATTCTCAGTCAAAGTAGTCTTTTGTTTCTGGGGTACAACATAGACAATCAAGCATGGAGTGAGTGTTAAAACTGGGGTAAAAAGGAACTTATTATAGGCCAAATACAGATTTATTGGACAATTTAAAAGAATCCAGGGTAGAGGTTGCATTGACAAACAATGAGGCCCTGCAATCTGGATTTTTGTTTTCACTGTCCAATAAACTATAAGGGGAATAGGCTATTTTCCTATTCATGCTGGAAGTATCGTATATCCGGGAACTTTTGCGCAATCAACCATATTAATACATTTTGCGCACAACGTCATATGCGCACAACGCAAAATATGGTCGATTGCGCAAAAGTTCCCGTATTTGCGGTACTTTCAAGATGCATTATGGGACATACAAAAGTGGTCTATTGGTGCTCATTTTGACCGCCGCGTAAACCCCAAGGGGTGGCGGCCATCTTGGATTGTTGCTCATGAAATTACCTGTTTCACCTTTTTGGTCACGCAGGTGGTTACCCAGTCAGGCAAAAAATGAACTTTCGCTCACAATTTTCTGAAAAAACCTTATTAAAATTAGAAGTTTTGATTCAAATTTAAATGTACAATAAACGTCAAAAAATCTAAATGATTAATCTAGTTTTCCACTTTTATATTATTAAAATATTAACTGCATGCCAAAAAGCCATTACCTACCAAATTTGCTATAGGCCAAGCAATAAATTATTGGACAGTTAAACAAAGATCCAGAGAACAGGGCCCCATTGTTTCTAAATGCAACCCAAGCATGGATTTTTGTTTAAATTGGCCAATAAATATTTATTTTGCCTATAGGTTTACTTACTGCTTTTATATTGTCTGATCCAGAGAACAGGGTCCCATTGTTTCTAAATGCAACCCAAGCATGGATTTTTGTTTAAATTGGCCAATAAATATTTATTTTGCCTATAGGTTTACTTACTGCTTTTATATTGTCTGATCCAGAGAACAGGGTCCCATTGTTTCTAAATGCAACCCAAGCATGGATTTTTGTTTCAATTGACCAAAATTGAATTTGCTAGGTTTACTTACTGCTTTTATATTGTCTGATCCAGAGAACAGGGCCCCATTGTTTCTAAATGAAACCCAAGCATGGATTTTTGTTTAAATTGGCCAAAACTGAATTTGCTAGGTTTACTTACTGCTTTTATATTGTCTGATCCAGAGAACAGGGCCCCATTGTTTCTAAATGCAACCCAAGCATGGAATTTTGTTTAAATTGACCAAAATTGAATTTGCTAGGTTTACTTACTGCTTTTATATTGTCTGATCCAGAGAACAGGGTCCCATTGTTTCTAAATGAAACCCAAGCATGGATTTTTGTTTAAATTGGCCAAAACTGAATTTGCTAGGTTTACTTACTGCATTTATATTGTCTGATCCAGAGAACAGGACCCCATTGTCTCTAAATGCAACCCAAGCATGGAATTTTGTTTAAATTGGCCAATAACTATTTATTTTGCCTATAGGTTTACGTACTGCATTTATATTGTCTGATCCAGAGAACAGGGCCCCATTGTTTCTAAATGCAACCCAAGCATGGATTTTTGTTTAAATTGGCCAATAAATATTTATTTTGCCTATAGGTTTACTTACTGCATTTATATTGTCTATGTCTCCTTTTTCAGCATACGCACATGCAAGCGCTGTAAATGTGTCAAGACTCGGATCCAGTCCCATCTCCCTGTAACATCAAGGAAATATTTAAAGCAATACTATCAGATTTTGATCAAAAATGGTTTACAGTAAAAACAGCAAAAAATCAAGGAATGTGACTATCTAAAAGTGTTTTCAAGTGTACTTTGTCAAAAAATTGTTTTGCCACCAAAAATGGATAAATAGGACATGTATGCTTTCCTATATTAATACATGTGGAATTAAATTTGGGATCCCGAATTTAATTCAACAAATTGGCATAACAGAAAAAGTAAGCATATTTAAGCCAAATCATTTTAAGGGTATTCATATCTATCCAAAACAAACCCATTAAGCTAATAAAATCAAAACTCATGGGTGACAGGGTGCGCTTCATTTTTAACACTTTATAGTATTGCTTTAAAGTTGCTGGATTTAATTTGTGAACGCGTACTCAAAGTCTTGTGCATAGACGCGAACACAACAACCTTAAAAATGTACGCTCACGTCAGAGACCACTGCGTATTTGGTTCAGGCACGCGTTCACGAATTAAATCAAACAACAATAATTGAACAATTTATCAGTAATACATCAGGGGCTGATTTCACCAACACCTAGAGACAATTACTAACTCACGACTGTTATGATTGCTAACTCCAAAAATGATCGCTAAATTGTTCAAAATACTATCTATTTCGCGATAATTTTTGGAGTTAGCGATCAAAACAGGTTAGCCACCAGTCATGTAGATCGGTAATTTACCGGATAATTTACATGGTAAATTATCGGCCTACAAAGTGGTAAATTAAGTAAAATAGGTAAAATAAGTAAAATATAACATTTTTTAATTTTTAATTTTTTTCCCATTTTTTTCCAATTATCATATTTTACTTAATTTATCTTAATTTACAGGTAAATAATTTACCGCAGTTTTTAATTTACAGATAAATTAACAACATTGTTATCAACTATCGCTAAATTTTATTGAAATTGGCCCCGGGTCTGTAAGTCATATTGCAATTTTTTACATGGTTTAATAAAGTTTAAGCTTGAACCACACTACTTAGAAATATTTTTTATCACAAATAACAACAAACACATGTCATACTGCTTTGAAGGGTAAAAATGAAAATTGGCATCATAAAATTGCCTAAATCAAAAATCTGGCCCATTAAATCCCAAAAATTTAACATTTCTAAATTTATTTAACTGTTTCATCACAAAAATTATTTTTAAGAATTGCTTTAGTACTAAACTCTTACTCCAGTCATTGACTCACCCCATGACAGAAAGCATGTTTTTGGCATCCTCCATATTCCTGGAAAAAAATCAAAATTTCATGCATCAAACAAGTATAAACAACAATTAATTTCTGATTGATGTTTTATCATCACAAAAAAATGATTTTTACACAATTTCTAGAGCAATCCACTGCATATTTCATTTGCTAAAATATCCAGTGGTCGATTTCATT
>JXSR01S005479.1:50592-67894 GCA_000969725.1 Ophiothrix spiculata | reverse complement strand
TTGTAGCGCGCCAGGATTAAATAAAAAATATAACAAATTAAATTGCAGGTGATTTATAGTGCACTACGCGGTCCCCCTGACTTGTAATTCCACACGGCTTCAGCACACTTTACAGAGCAGTTCTAATCATTGGGTTAAATCACTACCTGGACTCCCTGGGGCCCAAGGGCTTACTGCGGCCTACATATTGGCTCAACCCTAGCTTGAGCAATTCACACCCTCATAGAATATACAGTTTTCCCACACTCAGCTCCAAGCTGGACTCGAATGCGGAACGATAGATATCTTATGTTTAACAGTCCGAGAACTAACCGATTGAGCTAGCGAGTACTAAAGGGTTGTTCTTGCTGATAAAAATTATGGCGCTAGATAGCTCTTTGTTTCAACTGCTTGCTGGCGAAATTTTGGTGTGTAATTTGCATTTTAGAGCTATTTGAACAAAATATGTCAAAGTAGAAATTCCAGCAAATCATGCATGCTTTTGTGAGCTGCTGTGAGTGAATAAATCTCTGAATATTGCAGATATCTACTGGCGACGATGTCTTGGTTCATCCCGATGACCCCACACAGCCGTTATTCATCGGCCACATTGCTTACATGTGGCAAGAGGAGAGCGGGGAGCAGATGTTCCATGCTGTATGGTACCTGTAAGTTAACAGAAATGGCAGAGAGAGAGGCCTTAAAAAGATTGGTAACTTGCCCTTTGCGACCGACCCACAATTTGCAAAATTTAGGGTCGCTTTTTTATTTTATTTTATTTATTTTTTTGGTGAACTTTTGCCTAAGTCAACAGTGCATTTGGTAAAAATATCATGATGTTTGGGTTGAATTTACAAGAATATTCACAGAATGTTATATATTTGCATGGATCAAGCATATATCTTGAATAATTGAAGCAGAAAATGATGACAATATTTATATAAACTATTTTGAGTTTTTTTGGTGTCCATTTTCAAGAAAAATAAAATAAAATAAAAAACGATCCGACTGACCGACCATCAATTTCACCATTAAAGGGCAAGTCAACAATTTTTTTTAAGGCCTAATAACCATGCTATCATAATCTAGGGGCAATGTTTTTTTTTAATTTTTTTAACACCCAAGATATGATTCAAAGACATTTAAACTATTGGAATATATATTGAGTTGTGTACCACAATAATACCCTATGGGTCGTTTTCAGATACATATTGCTTGTTTAATACATGGGTTTAGGGATACTTAACAAATTTCAAAATTTGGTGTTCCTTATTCAAATAAGAAAAAAGTATATGTGAAATTTTGGATTAATGGGTTACCTAACTGTAAGAACAAGGTACTCATATGTTGTTTTGAAACTGAAATCAATCTTATTTTATCATCTTTTTATTCCAAGTCGAGGTACAGAGACTGCTCTTGGTGAAGCGTCAGATCCATTAGAACTGTTCCTGATAGACGAATGCCAAGACACATATTTAGCTTCTATAAATGCAAAATGCAAGGTAGGTACAGCATCAGATCCCTTCAAACTGTTCCTGGTAGACGGATCGAAAATACATATTTAGGAAATATAAATGCAAAATGCAATTCACTTTGATTTTGTTTTTGTTGTGAATGAAGTATTTAGTTTTTAGGTGTAAATAATTAAGGACAGTAAAATAGTTACCATATCTAACAAATAACCATAGCTATTGACCAGAATTATCATAGTTTACACTCTTGCTTTGCATAGATTTGTAAATAAATGGCTACTCCTTACCCCATGCTATTGAGATTGCCAATTAGATTCAAAATGGTCTTAATTGTGGCACCACATGGTCAGTTGAGAAAAGGGAGAGTATTTTGGCAGGGATGTTAACTTTTCAGGAAATTTCCTGATTTCAGGAAATGTACACAAAATATTTGTATTTTCTGGAAATTAAACCAAAAACAAAAGAATAGGTCTCTGCACTGATTGGATGGCATGTTTACACATTTCTGGAAATTTGATTGTACATGTGTTACATTCGATGTTTTGGACATTTTCTTGATTAAAGGTGTAGGTTCCGATCACATTCTCATCCCAAGGGCTCAACCGGAAGTATTGCATTTTTTGATATCAAATGAAAGCCCATATTTTTCCGATTGTAAATCCAAAATCTCACCTCCAAATTCCAAATAGTTTTTTACCTTGTTTAGGCTTTCGCCAAGGAAACCCAACTTGGTACTTGGTACCAAGTAAGCTAATTAGGAAGCTTATCTTCAACAGGGCTCCAAGATGTTTTTAATTTCAGTTTTGAATGCAGGAGGAAGACCAGAGTACCCGGAGAAAAACCTGCGGAAGCAAGAATGGACTGAAAACCAAATGCACATAAAGCGTGGGGCTCGAACCCGGGACCTCATTGGTGCAAGGCGAGGGAACTTCTGCTGCGCCAACCCGCTCCCAAGTGTAAAGTTAATTGGTATACCTGTTTCCCATTTCTTATGTATTTTCCTAACAGCCTCATCCATTTGCATACTTTATTTTCCTCTAAGGAGTAAACGAGAAGCAAACTGAAGGTGTGAAACCTCAAAAATTGTTTTTCAGAGGCCAAGGTCAATCAGTTAAAAGTTGTTTATACACATGTTAAAATATGAACCTACACCTTTAAAATGGATTACCAGACTATAGTGAGATTTAGGTCTTTATATGAAAACAAGACAAAGTTAGTTTCAGACTAAGTGAAATTGGGTTCCTTGAAATTAACACATTTTTGTGAAATCTGTGAGTATCATGACCTTGTTGAAAATTGATGCTGAAATTCATTTGTCTGTACCAGATCATTGGAATTATATTTCCATAATAACAAAATTACCTTAGTGTGGGACTAATTTTAGCCCTGTTTTGTGCATACCGATCTGATAAGGTTTAGTTCTGGTAGGGTTATTGCTTTTTAATCTGCTAGTTACCTATGGCAGGTTTGAGATTTTCCAGCTTTTCGGCTGGTTCCAGGTTTTTGATGTCAAAATTTCCGCAATTTTATTTATTTTCAGTCAATTTTTAGGCATTTTTTAAAATCAATTTCAGACATTTTTCCAGTGTTTCCAGCTTTTTTCAGGAACATGCAATCTCATGCCTGCTATGGTCAACATTGACAAGATTGTTGGAATTCAGAGTTCAGTAAAATCACCCATACGCCTTTTATTATTTCTACAGGTGATTTACAAAGAGCCGTCTCCAGATTGGTTCAACATCGGCGGAATCGAAGATCCGGAATCGGACAATGTGATAGAAAATGACGATGGAAAGACATTCTTTTATCAGAAGTGGTACTATCCTGACAATGCGCGGTTCATAGATCCACCGAAGACCAAGAGACCAAAGGGCACTCCTCGTCATAGATTCTGCTCCAGCTGCGTTCGGCTGGATGAAATTCATCAGGTATGTGGATATCTATTTGCTGTCAAAGGGTTGTCGTAATCTGTCCTGGGAGCTGCGGCAACGGTTCAAACATGCATGGGGCTTGAATTACCTGCGCTAATTGCAGTTGAGCTGACAATAACTCAGGTCAGAACATCTCCAATAGTAATATTACTTGACCAGAAAAGCGTATTACTTAGTCTTCTCGGGTTAATGCTGCTTTCATACTTTTTGTAGCTTTGCAGATTTGCCGCTTCATGTCGCTCTGAAAGTTGATTCACTTGTTGTGCCGATATCGATTATCTCCGATATGTAGCTTTGCTGCTACGACAACAGGAAGCGACAAGTTTTTCCAAAATATATACGTCATGCAGCGACAAAGCTGCAAAACTACACAAGTATGAAAGCAGCATAAGACTATGCAACCCCTTGAACTGTGTGTATAGTTTGAATAATTGCCAGGGCTCCCAACACTATTCCGTAACCACTTCAACAGCAAAATTACGGCGGTGAAGGTCATTCAAGGTCAAAAGGTCATTTGAGGTCAAATTTTTAAAAATTGTTCAAAAAGTTGACCTGAGGTCATCAGAGGTCATTTTGAGGTCAAGCTCATAACTCATGAACCCCTGACCCCACATGGATTAAACTTAGACAATAGAAAGTACTTTACCCAAGGTCAAGGTCAAAAGGTCATCTGAGGTCAAATTTCCAAAATTGTTCAAAAAGTTGTCATCCGAGGTCATTTTGAGGTCAAGCTCATAACTCATTAACCCCTGACCCCACATGGATTAAACTTAGACCATAGAAAGTAATTGACCCAAGGTCAAAAGGTCATCTGAGGTCAAATTTTCAAAATTGTTCAAAAACTTGACATGAGGTCATCCGAGGTCATTTTGAGGTCAAGCTCATAACTCATGAACACCTGACCCCACATGGATTAAACTTAGACCATAGAAAGTACTTGACCCACTGTCAAGGTCAAAAGGTCATCTTGGGTCAAATTTCCAAAATTGTTCAAAAAGCTGAGGTCATCCAAGGTCATTTTGAGGTCAAGGTCATAACTCATGAACCCCTGACTTAGACCATAGTGCTTGTTTACCAAATCTGAGGGAATTAACACGCACTGAATAATTATGTAGCAATCAATTAAGAAAGCGCTCAATACGCATACCCTACTCCTACCCTATCCTATTCCACCCCACAACTGAATGATTAAGAAGGCGGTCAATTCAGTAGGCGGTCGATATGCAGGCGAGACTACTGGTTCGCGAACCATGCTTGTTTAAATTGCATGTGTAGTATTCATGGAAAAACCCATTAACCTTTATAGATATTTCTAGAGCGATTGTAATGTATGTGAATACACTACTGTGGATTCACTCTTGTGAAATATAAACAAATTTTGTCCATCAAAAAAGAAGAGGTAAATGGGCAACATTTTGTATAAGCAATTAGGTATGGGTTGTACTTTAATATTTAGACAAATACAATGTATGAGCAATTTCAACAGGGGTTCCCAAATCTTTGATTCAGACAAAGTGTTAATATAATTGCACTCTCATTTTGTCAACAGAAAGAAACTCCAAAAGTAGGTGGTGACGTGATCGAGGAAGAAGGCAACAAAGTATTTTACAGGTAACTTGTTTGATCACCGTTTTTCACAATTAATCCAATATATTTGAACCGTTTTCATGCTGCCCATTTGTGACAAACTATCCCCAAGTGACTCATTTTTTATAGGTAAATCCAAGATCATAAATATCAGTTTTTGCAATCACAGTTAAAGGATTATTGGTTGATCCAGACTATAGTTTCCTATTGTGCCGTTTGGGTCTATTCAATGATCAAAACTATTTGTTGACATAAATTTAAAAATAAAACATTGATAACTTTATATTCATGCCTGACACCAGTTAGGATGAAAGTACTGGCTTATTGCGGGTGCATGGATACGACAACCGCATGTAATGAAAAAGAATTCCATTCTAAAGTTTTAATATGTAAGTGTCATATTGGCTCCACCATGAGTTGTTTCAAATAGCACAAAATTGAATTTTGGTGGGCATGGTAGCAGCATCCCACAACCCGCTCCCTGTATAACTAGACCACAATATATCTTTTTCATTTTAGCTCATGTCATCTTCAAGGAGAGGAGTACAAGATTGGCGATTCTGTGTTCCTCATGCCGGATGCCTTTGATTTCAACATCAAACCTAAAGCACCGCCTAAACAGGCCAGTAAGAAAGAAAAGTATGAGGTAGGTGACATGTACTATAGGCCAAAAATAATTTATTGGACAACTTAAACAAAAAATACAGAGCAGGTTTGTATTTGCAAATAATGGGGCCCTGTACTTTGAATTTTTGTTTATATATATTGTCCAATAAATTATTGTTTGGCCTATAAATTGTTTAAGAATTGAGGGATCACACCTGGGTTCTATTTCATTCTTACAATTTTCAAAGGTTACTTCAGAACAAGAAAACGTTCACATTGATGGAAGTGATCAAGTTTCCCAATTTAAGACAAATTTATTTGAATGATTTAAACATTTCTGCCTTTTGTATGTCCTATGTAGATGATGTTGTGTGTAATTGACCTTTGAACTAGTGTAGTCAAATTTGGATCAGTTCTGAAGTTAAGAACATTTGTAATAAAGATAGGAACTTTTCTATTTTGTTTTAAATTTGCTTAACAAATTTGGAATAGGAATTACATCAACTGATAATAATTTAACATTTTATCATCCAAAGTTGCTTTAGGAAACGGGAACTAATTGTTCTAAAATATTTGTGGATTAAGGAATGATTATTGTTCTGCAGACCAACTGGGGAATATACTTTATGAAAGAGAACCCTGAGTTTACATTCTTAAGCTGGTTTCAGAGTGTCTGTCGTGGTGGTCGTACGACCAGCGTGACGTCAAAAATTTAAAGTACGTAGACTCGACCTTGTTGCATTTGAAAATATTGCGGCAAGCTGATTCACACATAAATATAAAATTTGGTAATTCAATAGACCCCTATTGGATTTCTGTAATTGTATATTTTGTTGATGTCTTTGTCCACCAGGATGAAGAGCTCTATCCAGAATACTACCGTAAAAGATCAGAATACATCAAAGGCAGTAATCTGGAATGCCCAGAACCGTTCCGCATCGGTCGTATCACCAGCATCTTCACGCGTAAGAATGGTGACGAAGTCAAGGCAAAGATAAGCAAGTTCTATCGTCCAGAGAATACACATAAAGGAAGGACGTCTAGTTACCAAGCGGACTTGAATGTGTTGTACTGGAGTGATGAAGGTGGGTTTGAAAAACCTGGGGACGGGGACACTGACCTAGAAAATGTGGTATAGGGATGTGAAGCCTGCAAGACCCCAATGCACACCTGGGGACTATTTCACTAACATTTACGATGCATCGTAGCTACGAAGGGTTTAGCTCGTAACTAACAACTAGATATCACATGGAAACCCTTCCATGATCTCCGCATCGTAAGGTATATGAATTATGCATTAGAAAAATCAAACCCTTTGTTAACGTTGCGTTGGGTCAAGTGGTGGTCGTAGCTAATGATGGGTTTTGGTCTTACGATAGGTTAACGATGCATTTTAACGTTAGTTTATATCAACATTTGTTTCCTAGATCCCCATTTCATGCAATATTTAAGAAATTTATTGTTCAGGAGCTCATATTGGCCACAAAGTTTAGCTTTACAAGTCACTTTAGTATCAGCCAGATTTAGGCAACTTCAGTCATGATCAATGTTGCATATTACAAAGCTACAGAGATTCTTAAACAATCTGTATTTAGATGAGAGCTGGCCATGGGTAGAACACAGGACTCTTAATACAGAAGTTGTGGGTTCGAGCCCTGGTCTAATTGCTCTGTGGTTTAGATGTTTAATTGCTCTGTGGTTTAGATGTTCAGTGAAGCTGTTGGTCCCCTGTGCTAAATACCTCATTAGGGTGATGCAACTGTGTATACTTGGTTTACTAGAACTTAGATGGTGTTTTAAGTACTTCCCATAATTCCATTCTAAATTTGAAATCAATAGCTCATAACAACCCACAGTGAGATCAATTTCCCATTGACATGCAGCAATATACATGATTTAAATCTGGCACAGTACATTAATTAGTGGAGCGATGGGTATATTAAAATTACCTTGAGAAAGGTCATACTATAAGCTCTTTGAATATGTAAACAAATCTGTGGTCGCTTAAAGTTTTTACACCCATAATACAGTTTGATTAAGTGTGACATTTAACATCTTCCCCATACAAATACACAGCAGTAGTAATTTGACCTTGCTGAACATTCCATTAGTTCATTCATGCCCACTGAACTGTTACTATGTATTGTGGGAAGGTCTTAAATAATCCTCTGAACTAGAACTATAACAACAAATGCTCTGCCCCATCCCAGTCAATGTGGAGTTCCAATTTATCAAATAGATATTGTTTATGGCTTACAGAGGCTACCATTAACTTTGCTGGTGTACAAGGCAAATGCACAGTGATGTGTGCCGAAGACTTGAATGAAACCGTCCAAGAATACGCCAAAGGAGGGCCGTATAGGTTTTACTTCCATGAAGCATATGATAGTGACAACAAGGCATTTATTGACCCACCAAGTGAGGCTAGGACGAAAGGAAGCAAAGGCAAGGTAGGTGTGAGCTAATATTGATTCAATAATTACAGGCAAGGCTATAACATGGATAATACCTAGCTTCATTTCTTACATACCAGGGGTATTTCCTTCATACTAGGGGTATGATTAAATGCGGTTGTGTGTTTTTATCCAACAAAATGAATCTTAAAAAGGCATGGATTGGCTCATTCATTTTGAAAATAAAATCCATTTTGTGCAAGTAACATTTTGTCGCTGATTCCTATATTATGTACTTTTTTGGTCTATTCACAATTGGCATGCTGATATTAATTCCCAAATGTAATGACGGATAGGTTCTAAATGAAAAACTATACCAGAATGTCAAGAGTTACAGTTGACTCTGTTCCATATATTCTTAATAATATAAAGAAATGTTCTAATGGATCATTCTGCCAGAAAGTTCTGGTCAAACTAAGAACGATCTGCTGGTTGAGTGTTCAAAGGTGCTTTTTCAGATGCATGTTTCCATTACAGTTGTTTTTTTACACTAAAAAGCTACAGAGCACTATGCACAAATGCTTATTATTTCTAGAAATAGAAATAGTAATCCTCATTTT
Source organism: Ophiothrix spiculata (assembly GCA_000969725.1). Taxonomy (NCBI): domain Eukaryota; kingdom Metazoa; phylum Echinodermata; class Ophiuroidea; order Amphilepidida; family Ophiotrichidae; genus Ophiothrix; species Ophiothrix spiculata. The sequence goes on along the minus strand of JXSR01S005479.1, from coordinate 59,306 downwards.
TGGAAACATTGGGAATGCGCTAACCACGTTAAATATTACATCCAAGCTGCCATAGGCCTTAAAATTTGGATTATTTATATATACAAACCTCAAAATTGAGCTTGCTGTGAATCAAACCCTGAGCCGCTTGGCTTGAGTTCGGGTCAAGCATGATAACCAATACACCACAAGTTCTGTCGGACGAGAAACACATTTTGAGATATAGGGGTAAAGTGCACCGTATTGGGTACACTTTGTGTTTAAGTCGAGGATGGCACTATGCGGTTAAATTATATAAGGTCAAAGTAGTGCTAAATTGGAAATGCACTAACCGCATTAAATATATATATTCACAATACCTGTATTGCTGAACTAGCCTCTTTCACATTCTTGTTTCCAGGGTGGTAAAGGCAAAGGCAAGGGTAAAGGAAAAGGGAAGTCATCGTCAGAGGATGTGAAAGAAGAGCACTCCAAGATTGGCATCAAGAAGCTTGCATGTCTGGACATCTTTGCCGGCTGTGGAGGTAGGTCACCTTAGTAAAACAGGACAACCTTGCATGGCTCAGAAGTTTACATCACTCTTTGAAGCTATTCTTCATTTTTGTGATAAGGAGATTGCCACATCTCCTCCTCATGAGCCTGTTACCTTTGCGGCATTGGTAGATAGTGCCATTTCACCTACTTGGGTCAATATAGGATCACAAAGAGACACAACCCATGCTGCTCAGAGTATGTTACCAAAGAATCTAAATATCTGGTGGCTAGACCACTTAATGTATATTGGCATAATTTAGACTTTGACAAGGTTGTGCTATATGTTTTATCAATTGATAAAATACTGGACAAATAAATAGGGGTGACTTGTCTACTAGTATTTGTCAATGGAAATTTTATAACATTTAAACTTTTTTTTAATGGAGACACAAAATTTAGTGGCTCCTTCCCCAAAACAAAATGCCAGCTCTAGATTTATTTTAATAGACAATAATAACTGTGCACCATCTTTTTTGAGTTCACTGTTTAAAATCGGAGGTGTTATAGGGTGAGGCACTTTTCTGAGGAGCTATGCTCCTAAAGAAAAGTACCATGGCACAAAACAAACACCGACGTTTAAAACAATGACCAAATCAAAAGATGGGCCAAAGTTATTATTGTCTTTAATAACCGTAATTTTATCTTCGAAATTCTTACTGATTTTAACAAAAAACATGTTTTTAAAATCACAATTACATTTAGTTTGTTTCTGCCATCTGCAAAAAACATTGATAAGTCCAGGCACTGCTTTCGCGTAGCGTTTAGTCAAACGCAACCTCTGCGATATCATTGCGTGCGCGTATTGTTGCGTTTTGAAACATACGGGCTATTATCGCATGCATTGTGCTAACGCAGGTCATTAACAGAAGTCATTGTTACCTAATAATGACCACGCAGTTGTTGCGCAAAATTAAAAGTAATCTTATTAGATTGGATCGTTCTATTACGCAGGTTATTAATATTAATTCTTGTTTTTTCCAGGTCTTTCTGAAGGGTTCCATGAAGCCGGTATCTGCGAGTCGAGATGGGCTATTGAGATTGTAGAGCCAGCTGCACAGTCATACAGACTCAACAATCCTGGTGCTACAGTGTTTGCAGAAGATTGCAACCTGCTACTCAAACTTGTAATGGAGGTAAGAACTGGCCAGTAGAACCTCATTGATAATTGTGACCGTCCATCCCAAACGAGCCTTAAATGCAGTATAGTTCATTTGGGTTAGAGGTGAAAATACATGTCAAGGTTGCAATTTGCCGAAATTGATTTTTTGACAGATTCATAATCCTCAAGCTTACTTAAAATTACCAGCAAAATTTCATTACAAGAAAATAATCGGAAATATGAAATATATATAATCTCTATATTTTGAAGACAATCAACAGAAAATATAGGGCTTTCTAAAATCTTTGAAAGCGTTTTTCTCAGTTTTACATAATTATTCCCTAAAAACCTTTAACATGCCATAACTTGACTTCTGGAAATCATGTGAAGTTTATGAAGGGCTCGATTTAATCCCTATTACTCTGTCTTAGCAAATATTTTAAAAAGTAAAAATGACAAGAGGCTGCATTACGGCTGTTTTGGGATGGACGGCCACAATATAGTTTTGTATCCTTCCCAAGTGAGTTTAGACCCAGAGGAGATGACAGCTCATAGACCAAACAATCCTACAGTGTTTGCAAAAGATTGTAACTTGCAGTTCAATTATAAGTTTTGCCTGAACGTAAGTTCAGAAGAGACCTTTGCAATCACTGTCCGTCATGTATGCATATGTGTATGCATGTATGTTTTGTGTGTGTATATATTAAAGTTTTGCCATTATAACTCATACCGTAAGGCTCACGATGACAAAACTCGGCCACTCAAAGGGGTTAAGGTTTATGACGCATGGCAACTTTTTGAACCCTTGATCCAACAGATCAAATTTATACCATAGACAGCCGTTTAAGGTCAAGGTCAATCAAAGTCAAAAGGTCATTTGAGGTGAAATCTCAAAAAGTTGACCTGATGTCATCTTAGGTTATTTCAAAGACATCTAGGCATAAATTGCGAACACTTGATCCCACATTGACCAAGCTATGCATAGTCCTTGGCCCAGCCTGGTGAGGTCAGGTCAAAGGTCATTTGAGGTCAAATCTTACAAATACTAAAGAAGTTGACCTCAGACACCCACGGTCTTTTCAATATCACTGTGATCACTCGTGACTTTTGGTTATTGTTTCTATTTTTTTAAACTTTGTTTAAGTATTGGTACATTGCAGACAGTGTCCTAAGTATTTATTTAAAGATAATTGGTTGTTTTTATATTCACAGGGTGAGAAGACCAAAAGTGGACAAAGACTACCTCAGAAGGGTGAAGTGGAGATGTTATGTGGCGGCCCTCCATGCCAGGGATTCAGTGGCATGAATAGATTCAACTCTAGGGAATATTCAAAATTTAAGGTAAAGTACTGCGGGGCAACATTTATTGAGACCTCGAACCCATTAGCAAAAACAAGTTTTCCATGCTGTAAGAATTCATTCACACCTCACCGTGTAGAATTCAAGGTAAAGTCCTTCGGGGCAACGTTTATTGAGACCTCGATCCCATTAACAAACACCAGTTTTCCATGCTGTAAGAATTCAGTCACACCTGTGTGACTTAGTCCTTAATGCAGCACATTTATTTTCCAAAACAAAACTAGTGGTTATTGTACCAGATTGTCCAAACATATTGAGATGTATAATAATTGTTGATTCAAATGTTTTCTTTTTAACAGAATTCTTTGATCTCATCTTATATAAGCTACTGTGACTACTACCGACCCAAATTTTTCCTCTTGGAGAATGTGCGTAACTTTGTGTCATATAAGAAAAACATGGTGCTAAAATTGGCTCTCAGATGTCTGATCCGTATGGGATATCAGGTTAGTTATCTTTGTGTCAGGTGCTAATGTAGCACGACTCATTTACATATTGCCGCTTTGGTCTGTCGCAAGAAAAGTTGATTTATTTCAACTCAAAACATCGTGTCGTTGCAGCCATCAGAACAGGGTAATCGATATATCGGCTTGTCGCTCTTGCCACAAAATTTTCCAGGTGCGACAAGGTGGAGTTTGCACATGCACTTAAAATTTTGATGTCACGCTGGTCGTACAACTACCACGACAGACACTCATGTGGTGGCAACAAAATTAGCATCAAATAGTACCAAATCATGAACGATTTATGTACAAAAATATTAATATGCAGTGATTTAGGCTTAATCAATCCTAATCGATCATTACTAGTCTCTTACGTAATACAAACTCACCAGTTCATTGTTGTAGAATACAAAGGATATGCTATGAATCTCGTAGCAGTCTGATTGTTTGTTGCATAGTTCAAGGTTTATAGGCGATTCAAAATCCATTCGGAAATCTTCGGAACTTCGATCACATGGCCGTTTTATCAACCAATCACATACGAGCTCATAAGATGCACTTTTTTGTTAACAAGATTTTCCAAAAATTCTCTCGCATTTGCAGTGCAATAAAAGTGAAAAACAATTATATTCAGACCAATACATGGTTAGAGGCACTATTTTTTTACAACTTTTGGCTTGGGTACCATATCAGTGACAGAAAGGGTGAAATTTCCATTTGAAATCATCTGATTAAGCTTACAAATGCCAGTCAACTCGGAGCGCATCACACTGAAAGTGACTCAGCCCGTGAAAGTAGACGTAACATTCTGAGTATTGTGTTAGTGAGTCACTTTTTCTGTCGGCAATTGCCAGAAAGTGTAAAATCAGCTTCGGGAAATCTCGGAAAGTCTTGTTTTGAAAAGGTCTAAAGAGTTTAGTTAGTAACATGTAGGTTCCCTCATATGACTGCTTTATGTTTGAAACTTGCCTTAATAATAATAATAATATGCACGCTTTTATATAGCGCCTAATAACCTAATCAAGATCTCAAAGCGCAGCTGCCTATTATTACTAGTCTCTTACACAATACAAAACCACCAGTTCACAATGTTGTAGATAGAATTCAAAGGATATGCTATGAATCTCGTAGCAGAGTCTACATGTAGGTTTTCCCATATAACTGTTTTATGTATGAAACTTGCCTTCTACAGTGTACATTTGGAATCCTGCAAGCTGGTCAGTATGGTGTACCTCAGACCCGTCGCAGAGCCATCATCCTAGCTGCAGCCCCAGGTGAAAAGCTCCCTCTATACCCAGAACCAACCCATGTATTCGCGCCAAGAGCATGCCAACTCAGTGCTATGGTGGACGAGAATAAAATTGTCAGCAACATCCAGTGGACAAGCTCGGCTCCGTACCGTACCATTACCGTACGTGATTGTATGTCCGATTTACCGGAAATACGCAATGGTCATCAAAAGCTGGAGATATCTTATGATGGTGAACCACAGTCAGCATTCCAAAGACAGGTTAGTTGAAGACCCGGGGGTTACTCAAATTTGGTTTGGGTAGGGACGTGACTCTGGGAAATTTGGAAGGCCACCCATCCAAAATATACCAAATCTTCTAAATTTTGAGCCAAATTTAATCAAAATTCTAATTTTTTCTGTCAAAATTTGCTCTATTTTGCAAAATTTTGAAAAGAAAACACATCAAAATACCACATTTTTGGAAGAAAAAGGACCGGTTGGAATACCAGAAAGCCTGATTTTGCTACCCAAATTTGTGGCACGTCCCCATAATCCCATTTGTACTAAGTACAAATTTCAGAAATTATTTAAGATGTCAAAAATATTATACAAGATGTCAAAAATATTTCTCACAATATCTGTGTCAGTGAGACAAAAACGATTCTCCTGTACAATGACCAAAATGCAGATTTGAATTTCTTGAACTCACATGTTGATTTGCATATAACCCCACTCTTAATAGAGTCAGGGGCTGTAAATCTCTTGCCTTTAACATTAAAGCTGAATTCAGACTCGACGCAAACGCACAACGCACCGAGCATGTGCAGTATAGGATTTGAGGAGTTCCGATCAATCGATACCAAAACGCAACACCGAATGCGTCACCGCAAACCGAGTTGAGCAAAGCTCAACTATCCATTGCGTTTTCATGTCATCGGCTGCCGCAGTCCGTTTGCGTTTTGAGTGTGAATTCATTTGCGGTGCCGTTTGCGGTGAAAATTATCGGAAACGCAACGCATTGCGTTTTGAGTATGAATTCAGCTTCAGTAGGATACCACCAATGTTTATTCGCAGGAAATTAGACTTGTGTCTTACAGGATTTCTTCAAAAATTTGGACCAAAAATGTTAGTGCTGATGAAAAGTTTCAAATGATATTTTTAACAGTAACAAGTTATGTGTAAACAAAACCTTAAATGATCCTCATACTAACCAAATTGTTATCTTGCTGAACCCTTATTATCTGAAAAGGATGGAAGCAAATGCAAATTGGGAACGTGGGTATGAAAATTTTGAGTTTGTCCAGTAAAAAATGTATGTGTATTTTTCTGCTGTTGATACAAAAACAAGTGTCGTATGGTATTTTCTGTGAAAATCAACAATTTTGAGCCTTTTTGAAACAAACAAATTTGAACCCTACATAATTTTTGTTCTGAAGCTAATAAGTTGTCTGTTGATTGATTCTGCTAGTTAACATATAAAAATATAAGATTGATGAAATTTGACAAATATGTTTGCCTATAAGACCTTTAAAATGAAAAAATTAATCTCAAACGCAGCACTCAAGGCCATCAGGGATAATTATTTTACTTTTATCAGTCAGAAAAAAGTCAGGGAATTTGATGAAAATACCTCAAAAATAGGGAAAAGTCAGGGAAAAAAAATTAAAAGTAGTCGGTCAGACTCATTTTCTCTTGTGTTTCAGGTCTGTATTTCCTAGGTTGATATGCATTGTCGTAGGATTTGAAAAATAACCTATTTTTGTGGGTGGGTTTGTTGTTGTAAAAATAATTTATCATGGAAAATTTTGATTCGTTAAAAGGGAAAATCAATGAATTTCATTTTCTTTAAAAGGAAGGGAACCCTGGCAGTGTAAAAAATGTGTTCCCTTTTGTTTACTTGATTTAAACTTGACGTGCTGCCAGTCGTCTACCGTGTAATAATGGATAGGCTTAGTTACAGTAAAAAACAGTCAGATTGCTTCATCTCATAAACCACACCCACTGGATAAGAATTTATGAAAATTTCCTCAAATTTAGAATTCAGAGATGAATAATTGAACATTATCAGTTGGAAGTACAAGTATGATATGTTATTAAGTATATTATAATATTGATGTAATTTTCAGATCCGAGGTAATCAATATCAGCCCATCTTGAGAGAACACATTTGTAAGGACATGAGCGCCCTCGTGGCAGCACGTATGCGTCATATCCCGACAGCGCCAGGTTCTGATTGGAGGGATCTACCCAACATTGAAGTCACTCTTCCAGATGGAACTGTCTGCAGGAAACTGTGAGTAGGAATGAATATACACCAACAGTCTTGTAGTCTAGGACTGGGGTGCAATTGACCCATAGACCTTTTCAAAACATGACTTTCCGAGAATTTCCGAAGCTGATTTTACACTTTCAAGCAATTGCCGACAGAAAAGTGACTCAACACAATAACTAGAATGTTAAGTTCGCATTCTCGTTAACTGGTTGCGTACGAATTCGAACTTGTAATTAGCGTTAGCACTAATGAGTCACTTTTAGTGTGATTGCCCAGATGTGACGAAATCTTTTAGCTTAATCAGCCGATTTAAAATGGAAAATTCACTCTTTCTGTCGGTGAGCTTATGGTATCATCAGCCAAAAGTTTTTAAAAATGGCCATGTGATCAATGTACCGGAGATTTCCGAATGGATTTTGAAAAAGTCTATTAAGCATGACGATTAAATTTGCAGTATCAGCAAATCTGCCCAACAAAGTAAAACGCAGTATGTGCATTTATAAAGCATAGCAGATACATCCTACAAGTATACAATTTCACTTCAATCCACTTCCATGCTAAAAAGTTGTATAACATAGGTTTGATATAGTAGATACTGCCTTAAGTTATGCAAAAGAATCGGTCGTCTGCTATTTTGTTCAGGATTTTTCCAAGGAAAAAAGAAATAGCTTGCAATTCATCTGCAATGCACATACTTTGTTTTTACTTTGTTGGGCAGAAATGACCCGATGTCAGTTTTGGCTCAACGTCAATCAGAAATAACTGTGCCAGCTGGACTGGGATAAACTCAGAAAAGTCAAACATAGTTTCTACTTATGTTACCACATTTTCATGATCTTGGGTGGAATATGGGTGCACACAATTTTTCTTTGAAACATGTGTTGCCTTATTCTTAAAAAACTTGGGGAGCTTTAACTTGATATTTCAAATGGATACCCCTTTATTTTACTGATGTGAATGTGGATTGTGCTAAGCAAGTTTTTTTGATGTGATGTATCCGTTGTGAATTTTCGTATTTTACGCAACAGACCAACAATTGTTAATTATATACCTTATGTTAAAATCATTTTTTAATACATATTGAAAATGATTGCGCATTTTGGAATTTTGCGCAACGGATCAAAATTGATAATTATATAGCTAGAGCAGTATAAGGGTATTAGGGGATGATGGAATAGTAATTTCATGATGGTTTTAACTTCTAATTTGAATGAATTACATGTATGATTTTTTTTAAAGAATCATTTTAAGCCTTGCCACCACCTTAAAAATCTGTTTCGTTTATTTTATTTTTGTCAAAATACAATAAGCAGGTTTTTTTTTTTAAATTTATTTCAGGCGATACACTCACAAAGACAAGAAGAATGGCCGCTCTTCAACTGGTGCCTTGCGTGGTGTGTGCTCCTGTGCAGAGGGTGATGCACATGACAATGTATTCCGTCAATTCAACACGCTAATCCCCTGGTGCTTGCCCCATACTGGCAATAGACACAACCATTGGGCGGGTCTGTATGGCCGCTTGGAATGGGACGGCTTCTTTAGTACTACTGTCACTAACCCTGAGCCTATGGGCAAACAGGTAGGTCCATGGGAGATCAACTGAGGCTGTGTTCACACATAATAGTCATGACTAGTCATGACCGGCTCTAGAGCGAGACAACTTACCAGTTGCGTTCACACTGGGACACGACTTGTGCTTTAAAACTAGTGGAGCATCACTTTTGGTCAAGAGCAAGACACATTCTATAGTTACGTTGACATTGGGAATTTGCTTGTGAGGGAGATTATAGTCATTAC
>JXSR01S005476.1:23974-38789 GCA_000969725.1 Ophiothrix spiculata | reverse complement strand
ATGTATACAAATACCATATATTAGATATGCTACAAGGAGCAACATGTACGAGCCGACAACTGGACCCTTTTGCCGCGGCGGTACACATATGTTATCTATGTATTTATATTATGTTTTAAAATGTGTAAATCCTCACGGACATGTGGAAGACCAATTGTTATATTGAACTTGTTTTACCGTGATTAAATAAATAAATAATAATTATTATTATTATTAATTTAACTTTTGAGTCTGAAGTCGGATTAAAAACAAAAATAAACCAACATGATTATTTTTCTCATCTTTAAAAATTATTTCTGTCTTAAAGCAAAAATTGAATGTAAATCTTTTAAAGGTTTATAAGAAAAAAATAAGAAAATATCGGCATATTGACGTCGATTATAATGTACCACGTGCCTGTGATTTCGATATCAGCGCTAATAGACGTTCGAATTCATTACTATGCACGTTTTGTCAACATGTTCTGCTAGTGGAAATTCTCTCGTATTTTAAGTTCAATAAAAGTGAAAAATAATTATATCCAGACCCATGCATGAGAAGATGCACTAATTCTTAACATCTTTTGGCTGGTGGTATCATAGACTCACTTACAGGAAGAGTAAAAATGGCATTTGAAATCGCTAGTAATTCTCACCTGATAGATTAAAAATCAATCTCCCATCACTCCTTCCAAATTAAAATTAAAATCTCAAATATTAATTATTTTTAAAACCTTTTTGGATTGAAGCCATTTTGATCTCTATGAAATATTTTTAAATCCAAAGGGATTGTTCAGTAAAATGGTCTTTAAAAAGACCAAAATCTAGTCTTAAAATTCTAATCTCGTGAATTTAAATGGTAAGTTGAGGCAACCAGTCGCTTTATAATATTAATGACTTTGTATGTTCAGATATGTAATCGTCATTGGTACGTAAGTACTAATAACGAGGTACGTATCAATTCTGTCGATTGGAAGGTATCGCATCGTGGCATTGATTTAGTTGTATATTAGCAAGGCACCAATAAAGATCTTACCATCTGATATATGACATCGTCTTCCTGCAAATCCATCGGGACAGTTACACACGAAGCCATCATCATTAGCACAAGTGGGCTTACATACACCTTTGTTTTCACAAGCTTGTCGTGCACACTGTATAATAAAAATGCATTTCGAAACATGAGGATGAGGGGAGGAACAAAATGGTACTGAATTAAACTTACGCTACAGGAATGTTACTTATATCTTGTCTGGTATCATTTTTGAGGTAGAATTCATGAAAATAAAATTTCTGCAATATTGTTGACACCAGGATCAAAAGGAGCTATGAGGAGTAAGATGTTCTTTTAACGAAGGAACATTCAATGAACCTATTTGTGGCAGAATACTCTATAGAAGTAACAAACAGTAATAATATTTCCAGAATATTTCTACAATAATGTTGGAAAGGTCAAAAATAAAATGTTGCGCTTTTTGTACGTACCTCTGTTGTTGTTTCATAATGTTTCCATGTTGCTATTGTGGTCACATCAGATGTGTGCTCATGTTTAGTGCCATTATTCAGCTGACATTGCCGTGTCGTCTGCTCCCAGTTAAATGACATACACTTGACATTAGACAGACAGCCTATAGCACAATGTGACGACGTTGAAGCACTAAACTCCTCCAAGATGTGATTATCTAATCTTTCTGTATTGTGTATCGAATACCATTCTTGTTTACATGATGATGTTTCGGCTTATGAAAAGAGGAAAAAAGAATCGGGGTCGTATTAAATAAAACCTCCAGACCGACTGGATGAATGTTTAAAGGTGTAGGATCCTATTTCAACATGTGTATTTTTTACTTTTAATTAATTGACCTTGATTTCGGAAATGCATTTTTTGAGGTTTAAACCTTAGGATGGGTCGCAAAGATTTAGTGATGGCTAAATCGAAATCTATTTTCTACAGTGGCGTTTTCAGAATTGTTTGCAAGGGTGGGCAAAAGGCTGAAAATTTCCTCCTGGAAGACTCAAAAAGTACACTCTAATTTTTCCCTTAATTTTTAAACTGGCAAGCCAAGCAAACAAACAAATAAACACAATTTAAAAGCACAAGCATATGATAAAAAACACTTTTCATAATCATTATTTTAACGCACTTATCAAATCAAAATATCGTGTTTTTTTTTAAACACAGCTTCACTTTTCCTTCTTTATTTCATCATTTCTCTCCAATTTGTTCAAGGGTGGTGCCCACTTCTCCAGCACCTTTTCTCAAATCGTTAAATTTATGAGCACTCATGTGGAAAGTTCAATTTACTGTAACCTTTATGAAACATGGCGCTAGCTGCGCTCGCAATGGCATGTTAAATTAAAAGACCTATAATTTGTGTTGATTAGCAACTCATTTAATTTAGAAATGTACTGATGATACTATACTTATATTGATTGTATAGCAGTAGTAGAAATGAATATCGCGTCACAGTGCATGTTCAAGTTGCTGTCTCATTCTATATAACAATTAAAGAGGTGGTTTATTTTTTCTAAAACGTGTTGTGGCAGATTCTTATAGATCAATGACTTGTGTATGATCCTAACAAAAACAAATCATTGAAAAAAATGCATGTATGGGGTTTAAATTCAGATAAATAAACAAACAATGCTTAAGAATTCTCTTAAAATAGTAAGAGTCTGAGCTGACTTGATTGAATCTGGCAGTTGGTTCCACAGGCGTGGTGCATAGCAAGAAAATGCGCTAGCGGTCAGCAAACATGGCAAAAGAAACAAGATGAGTTTATCTTAATTTTGCAGTCAAATATGGGCACCATACGACCTAGCACTACAATCGGGCTCGACTGATTTGGTTTACTGACAAGAGAGGCCCGCCAGTGGCTTTCACTGTTCTATGTAGAGCCTAAGTTAGTGAACTATATAGGTGAGGGTTGCAAGTGCGACTACATACGACCATATTGATATTATCTTACAAAACATGCCCAGTTTTTGCATTTGGGTATTGATAAAGAACATTAAAGCAAAATGAAAATTAAAAATCAAAACGAACAAATTTTGCAAAAATATCAAATTTCGCAAGATATGCGGTTCTGAAGTTGAAACTTGACAACTTTCAGCACTTAAAAAACAAATTAGTGAGAAAATGTTTGGCGAATCACCAACATTAGAGTTTATTTAATATAGTAAACAATTATGAAAGTAAGTGGGAATTAGTGACTTATTTTGCTATACAGTATGTGAATTAGGAGCTCCTTATCCCCCGGCTCATCCTCCACCAATTTGACTAATTATGAAGTACATCATACAGTTTTCATTTTATCATAATATATTTATTCCTCTTTCATATGATACCAAATTTATCAATGTTCGATGTAAAATAAGGGAATTGCAACACGAAAAACATAGTGAAGTTAGGAAATCTGTTACTTCACCGCTTCATTTGGCATCCTAGTATACCGAATAAATCATGACTAATAATAATAATAATTTCGTTATTAGTCTTCACAACCTGTCGTGCGTTTTTTCTTCGTACGTGGCTGCGTGTATCGTACGTTTCCCACGTTGTACGTTCAACGTACGTACTCCTTGCGACTACCACGTTATTGCGTCGACTGCAAGGCAAATGGCCTTATGAAAACTGGCCAAAAACAAACAGCACGTTATGCGTACGTTGTCGGTACTGAGCATATGCAGACCGTGCTGATGATTTATCGGTAGCCCGAACGTAGCTAGCACGCAGAGAAAGTTCATCATGCACTAAAACGACGTGTCTGCGTGCTCTAAAATTCGTACGATGTATCTATACGTACGTTATCTTGCTATAGTCCTCATATATTTAAAGAGGAGATCCCAGGAGATCGCCGGCAATATTACCTCAGCATGGGGATCACATTAGGTGGCATTTCATGATATGGGTGAAAAATGTGTTACATGGTCAAAATGGTCAAAAAAAACAATTGTTTGATATGATGTTAATATTATTGATCTCTTTCAATTCAAGTTACTTTTTAGCCAAATATCACTTTTGTTTTGGCATAATGAGCTAATTAATGGTTAATTACTCCATAGACGGCAATGCAAACTGTAATTTTCAAACGTGTTTTTATCAAAATTGCCTGTTTTTACTAAAGCAAGTCATAAATTGGAATGATTAATGGTAAACAGTTCATTTTTTCAGGATATGTTCTAAACACTTTAATAGTTACTTTGATGCATTAAACTTGAAACAGACCCCTTAGGGTCTTGGTGTTGATGACCTTCAATTAATTAGAGGCGGGCTATACAAGGGGAGAAAATGGTGATGTTTCAAATCATTCTGTCCTAATTCCTATTTGATGCAGCTTGATCCCCTGAACATTTTGACACCAAATTTGTCAAAATCGGACAAAAAATGAGAAGGTGCTGCCCAAAAAACTGATCGAGGGGGGAGGGGATCTTAGAAAGGTCTAAAAATGATAAATTTGCCAATTACTGTAATTATATACCAAATTTTAGCCATGTTGGTGACTATCTGTATGTATTTGAGGTCACAGAATCCATTTGTGAATGTTCCAGCAGTGTCAAACCTTCCAAAATGGCGATATTGTCTCAATTTGGGTATCTACCGCATCCGTAGGCACCGCATCCTTAGGCACCACCACCCTTGTACTGCCGAGTTCAAACCATTGTCTCTCTTAAATTATGTAACCCATGAAGACCAAATTACTGCCACAAATAGCAGAAAGCATAAGCTTTCAAATGAGACATTAAACAAGTCAATAGGCCAAGGAATAGTAAATTTACATCAAAATAAGTTCAAGAACCCATGAAAAAATGTAACAACACCACCTTTTTAGCATACCCACCTAATGAAATGCCACCATTAGGAGTATTCGACTTTTGACAATGAAGAATCGTATCTTGTCATAATGTTTTTTGATTTGACTAATTAATGTTTTCAGTGTACACAGATGCTACTGCTGGATAATAGACCTGCGTCTAACCGATTAGTCCACGCACCACTCACCTTTACAGCCTAAAACCTCAAATCTTAAGCTAGGATGATCATTCCATTCGACAGGGTTAATCCTGATAAACGATGCCATGACTGACCTTGGAAATGTTGCTGTGACTACTGTGTGCATATCTGTATTGCCGGTTAACACCTGAAAGGAAAATTATGATACAACGACGTCCCGACGTGTTTGCAAGTCAAACGTAATATGTCTGATAATCCGGCTCTAGAGTTTATCAAATTTGTTATAAATTTATGTTTTAAATTCATTTCCACCTGCAGTAATGTTTACCAATCCTTACTTCAAACATTGGTACTTCTGAAATGGTCATATCGCCCAATTATACTTTTCAAAAATAGCCATACCGCTGAAAACTAAATTCTAACAACCTGACCTGACTCCTTCTCTAATATAAAACTAGTAGGCTGAACCCGGATATGTCATTAAAATTAACCTTTCAAAATCGGCAGAACTTTCAACCAGAGAATGACAAATTTCTGAGTTTTCGTGGCCTTAGAGCTCCTTAACACATACTGCAGTGCTCTTTACACAAACTAATATATGTGATGACTCACCTCGGACTTTGCGACAGAAAACTTTTCGAGAAAATGATGAAAATAGGCAGCGAAAAATAAAGAAAATAATAGAATTTCCAGCCGATTTTCTGTTGTAAAATGTGATCGCCTTGATCAATCTCAATGAGTAAGATGTCATTTTAAAGTTTAGAAAATGCTGTAACAGATGCAATATTAAAATCAAAATTGATATCATCGGTAAAGTCCCCCTTTCGGGGTGAGCCATCACATATTTGAAATGTACCAATCAAAGCTAGGATAGTACTTGGTACCAGTACCAAGTTGGGTTTCCTTAGTATAGCGAAAGCCTTAACAAGGTGAACAGCCTAAACAAGATTAAGTAGGTCATACAAATTATGCACATTTTTACTTTAAAAAGAATCTGTTTTGGAATTTTGTCCTAGGTCAAAATTCGGAATGAAGTTGCTTCTGAACACCAAACTCGCACTCTTAAGGGGTTTGTCACCCTTAATTATAAGCCTAGACCACGCCAATATTGCACAAATTGAACAATCAGAAAGCACGATTTGTGAAATTCATCCTGGTCAACATTCGGAATCAGGGGTGTATTTCACAAAGGTGATCGTAAGTTCTATTCGTAAGTACATTCGTAAGTTTATTAACGATCGTGGCTGCGAATGATCGTGACTGGAGTAAATCGAGTACAATTCTAGTACAAGATTGGAATGTGCACATTTGGAACATCATTTGAGTTCACTTTAAGTACAATTCTAGTACAAAAAATGTGTACTAGAATTGTACATAAAGTGTACTTGAATGATGTTCCAAATGTGCACATTCCAATCTTGTACTAGAATTGTACTCGATTTCTACCAGGGTCCATTTCACAAAAGGTTAAGAAAGTAATCGGAACTGCGAACAAAGATACGAATGATCGTGACAGATAATGACTGTAAATGGCGCTCGTGTATTTCACAAAGAGTTACGAACGTTCGTAGGTTTCCAAAACGTGCGTAATTTCTGAATTATATCGAACAGAAATCGCGCTTTTTAAAGAGCTCTCGTGTTATTCTCGCATGTGGGTAGCCACTTTCATCTACTATTATTTAATTCATTTGGTCGCGACCAAAATTTTAACGAATTCCAAATTTACGACTATATTTACAATGCTTACGATGACTAAAAGTTGATCGTAGACTTACGAAGATATTTACCAATGCACTTAATCGTAAGTCTTTTTGAAATAAACTTACGATTGTTCTTAACTTTATGATTGAATTTGGTACTTACGAACGAACGGTTTTACAGACTTACGAACGTTCGTTAGTCTTTTTGAAATACACACCTGCTTCTTAAATGATGTAGTAGGAATGTAGGGCTCCTGTTCTTACATAACATACTACTGTTGCTCGTGTTTGCGGCACATATCGAAATATTTTTGCACGATTGTTATCGTTACCTTGTCCTCGCGATCGTCACTAGTCCGTACGTGCTTCCATGTTGTTCCCTCATCACTGTACAAAACCTTAAATTTTGTTACCCATTGTGTTATACCATTTCTTCCTTGAATCAAAATGCCGGTGACTTGTTTAGATTCCCCAAGATCAACTTGGATCCACTCATCGACGGTTTTACTATGAGGACACCAGGCATGATTACTGTCTTGATCATTCAAACGCGAATCTAGCGGATCACAGTTTGGCGTGTTGCTCTCTGACGAAGCTGTAATATGTCCGTCAGGTATACGTCCATCTTCAACACCAAGTTTTTCATTGCAGTAGCCTAATAGGATATGACAAACATTTTTAGGTATAAGGTCAACATATAAAAAGAGTTCCATATCCATGCTCAAAGTGGTGGTCGCAGGTCCGTCGCAGGCCATATACAGAGTAACCACGAATGATTGATACCCGGCTATTGGATTTGTTTATGCACCAGTGGTTAAGGTTTTGGTTAAATCTGGTTTATTTTCAAGTTAAACCTGTCTTTAGGTTTCTGAAAAATTTTGAATTTTTCTAATCGCATGTTCCTTTGAAGAGTTATAGAGATTTTTCTGAACAGTGTATATTTTGCGAATTGTCAATTTGTAATAAGAGAAATTGTTGAACTTGAATAGTCAAAAATGACTACACTGAAACCCTCTTTTACTTTTCTAAAGTTAAAATGTAAAATACAATTTAGGTTTTATTGATTGACTATGATAGATAGACCCTATAAAAGGTGTCCTTAAGAAAGAAATAACGATTTTGGTTACGGTTGAACAGCTTTACAATGAGCAGTACAAATTATGTTAGATGTTATGCGCCTAAGGGAAACCCACCTAGAAACGAAGTTTGGGTGGGTATAATTATGGGTAGCAACTCAAATATTAGGACCAGTATTTGTCGACGGAAACGTCAACGTGCGGAAGTATTTTGACATAATCAACAGAACTGTGGTTCCTCAACTTGCCCGCCAATATGGTGTCCTGATCCATATCTGATTAAGACTATCTCGCTATTTTGTGTAGGAATAGATTCGGAAATCTCCAATTTAATGTTTTTTGTAGATCATAGAAAATTACAAAACTAAAGAAAGAAGATTTGAAATTGGTCAAGTTGTATTCATTAAACTTTACAAACATACGTAAATGTGCATATTACAAGTATTTATTATGCCTGCATGATTATTTTTACAGATCAAAACCACGTTTGCCTAGATTTTCAATTACTCATTGCACAAAGCAATGAAGCATGATATTTTGATGAAAACTATGGAAAATGCAGGAGACGTATCTACTAATGTAGAAAAGCTGTTGGTTTTATGAAAAATTACCATTGCGTATTGTTTTCAGATTTTTTGAAACTGAGTATCAATCATTCGGACACTCTGTATAAATTTAACTGATATGCTAATCAGTTGTGTTGCCACATTGTTAATATCTTATGTTCTGAGATTATTGGGGATTTTATAGGTAGGCTATATTTTATTTAACAGAGATTTAATAAGAATGTGGTTGTTTTAAAAGCTGTTTTTCTGTCGTTTTAAATTTGAAGATAGAAAATTTGTTTCGTCGTGAATTAGTCGGCAATTATTAACCCTCATCAACTCAGGCTATTTTTTGTGACACGTCTACCCCAGGGGAAGGGGCGTAGATTTTTTTTTGCAACCACCAAAAGTTTAGGAACAAAACCATCTATGAATTTGGTTTTGCTACCCCTATACAACGATAGATCATCAAAATCGGCCAAGACGTTACGTAATTATGACGTCATTAAGTACTTTCCGAATCGGAAAATCGGGATTTTGGTAAAAAAGGCTACCAAATCATTTTTTTTAAATAAAAGTTATTTCCTTTACTATTATCAAGACGTTACGTAATTATGACGTCATTAAGTACTTTCCGAATCGGAAAATCGGGATTTTGGTAAAAAAGGCTACCAAATCATTTTTTTTTAAATAAAAGTTCTAAATGCTAGTCAGGTTTACTAGTTATTTCCTTTACTATTATCATGATTATGTCCTTTCTGACTGTTCTTAATAATTGGTTATATGTGATGGCTCACCCCGAAAGGGGGGACTTTACAAATGATATCAATTTTGATTTTATCATTTAATCTGTTACAGCATTTTCTAAGCTTTAAAATGACACCTTACTTGTTAAAATTGATCAAGGCGATCAAATTTTACTCACAAAATCTGCTGGAAATGTTTAGTGTTTTCTCTATTTTTTGCTGCCTATTTTCATCAGTTTCTCGAAAAGATTTCTGTCGCAAAGTCCCCATTTTCGGGTGAGTCATCACATATATGGTTTATGTCGCAACAAGACTTAGTTCTGTCGAAATGTCGCGATATGCTTTAAAACTTATCTTAAATTATTCCTTAAGATACATTTTGTATGTTACTATCTGTGGAAGTATATATTTTGATAATGTTGTTGTAGTTTTATTTGTATATTTTTCTTTTTATATGTTCCTGTGGACCAGAAGAAGGAAAGTATATACTTTCCGGAAGCTCGTGCAGTCCGTTTATTAATCGTCTCTTTTGTGGATTATCCGTTTCTTGTTAACTGTTTGCTGTTTGGTGAATTTGTTATATTTTGTTTGTGCATATATTAGGCCTTCAAAGTTATTTATATTTTTTTTCTTTTCATTAAATTTTTTCTCGACATTAGGCTTATGTTGTTATCCTCACCACATTAAGTTTTTCTTTAATTATATAAGTAACCTTCTGTATCAAATTTGATCCTTGATGTGTTTTGTACCTTGTATGTTGGATATACTTTATATTTTATATTACCTTACTTTTGGTTATTGGATGTTCGGTTGCAAAGTTACATCCAAATTGGCAAAAAGCATCGGCTGATTCTGAAAACTATAGTTCTGCGAAAATCGAGATTAAAGTTTTTGTACTAAGTAAGTTAAAACTTTAATTGAGAGAGGATTCTTATCTTGGTTTTTAACACATTTTCTTATGTTTTGGATGTTGGAATCTGATAAATATGATTTACACTTCAAAAGTAACGTTTATGATGAAATTAAAAATTCGACCTTGGACGTGATTTTTGGCTCAGCTTCAATGGTCCGTTTCTCGTACTATGCCGACCTTAAGGTACCTTTAGATATGACGGGGGACAAATAAGTGAGAAAAAAATATTTGACGAATTACCAAAATTATAGTTTATTCATAAAGACAAATGCGTATCTATATCAGCGTCTGCATCACTCATTTTGAAGTTCTAGCACTTTTTTTTGCCCTTTTCCTGAAAAGTGAAAAAAATTGAAGTAAACAGTTCATGAGTTTTGCAAATCAATTCTTCTATTTTATTATCATATTTCTCTAGGTAATGCTCTTATGAATTCGTTCCACAAACTTTATTGCTGCCTATAGACTCTTAAAGATGTCATTTGCATTTTTTCAAATTGATATTTTAGCCATTATCTTTAAAACAATAAAATATGTGATTGTTAATATATTTTTCATTTATAAATCTTAATTGAGGCTAAATAAATTTCTTAACACTTAATCCAGTAAAGCTTTTTATGTAATTGTCAAGAAAGGGGTTACGCATGTTACGCATGTACGCATGCAAAAAAAATTCAAATCAGACACGTTGTTTTGAGATTATTATCATAAACTTGTAAAATTATGGCGCTGTTCAAATTTCGTTTTGTCCCTAAAAACGAAACGAAACAACTTTTTAAAATGTTTATTTCAGCAATGTATTTGTAAAATATAGTCTGCTATTATGAGTCAAATTCCATTAAAAATTCCTTTGGGAAAGTAGATTTCAAATTTTTGGTGGGAAATTGTTTTGAAAAAATGAAAATTTGACATAAATTAGATATCTGACCGCCATTTTGAAATGGAATGACGGATTTTCAATTTTTTGGTTTCATATGAATTGTATTGAGTTGGTGTATCACTTTGTACAGTTTCAAAGATAAATAATGTTGAAAAAGCGATCAAAATACAGGGTCCATAAGGACTCTCTTGTGCACTAACGAGATTCTAAAACACCTTATCACTTAAGTGTTAATACAGATAAAAGTAATAATGTTAGTTTATTTATTTGGTTTTTTTAAATGAAAAATGCGTATTTACCAAACATCGTCTCATTTAAAGCACTCTTATAGTAGCATGAACATAAAAGTTCTATTCTATTACTCTTAGAATTATAGGTACTCACCATTTGAGGCAGTTGTCCAAGCCGCTGCACACAAGATTGTGATAAGTAACTTATCCATTATCTGAGATTGCCGAATAGAATTTTGACGCATTTTAAAATGTTCACTTTACTTTGAGAGAAATTTCTGTTTGAGAATTACAAGTTCCTGACAAAACTGTATAGGCATTTATCGCATATATTGGCTATTTCATTTGAAGATAAACTATCACTGATATCTTATTTGGGAATAGGTAATGCTAGTATTAGATAGGCAGGACTTATATTTTAAAGACTTGCGACTGTTATTTACGTAATACAGTAAAGGTCGACGACCAATCCCATTAAGCATTAATTATAATTAAAACAACAGACTCGTCCACAAACACATAAAAACAATGACAATCAAGAAGCATTTCAAGAGCTCAGTAGACCGACTATTGATGTGCAACTTATTAATTGCTATTTTTGTACATTTTTGGATCGAAATGATAAACATATCATAAATACATTGATATCAATCAATATGAATACTATCACTATTATTAGCATGTGCACATGACATCCAACGTGGCTTAAGTGAGTGTCAAAGTGTTAATTTAGTTGCTTTGGATCAATTTCTGCATAAATATATACATGTACATACACATCAGTAATAGAGGCGATAATGATACGATACTTATAATTTTTTTTTTTGGTGGTTTGGTTTTTTTTGACAGAGAAGTTTATATATCAGACAAAGTTTGGAAATTTGAAGTATGCTTGAAAATTTATATTAAAAAATTAGGATGGGTATTTAAGCCTGTGGTAGCCCTTCAAATGGCATACATTGTTTTGTACTCTAACTCTCAAACTAATTGCATAAACTATATGAAAAGTTTATATTTTTAGATAAATCACGATATCATGGCGTTTACAAATAATGTAATAAATGGTATTTATAATATATATACAAACGACCAGAGTATTAGGTTATTCGAATAAGTACATTTAAGTCTTTAGCATTGCTGTGCTGGTAACGTTTATGCGGTTGTGGCATGCAGGCCTTTTCGCATTTCCGTTGGAAATGAGTTCCATGCTAGAAACCAGTCGTAACCATCGATAGTTAATGCTTGGTTTTGACAGAGGTAAAATTGCAACATATGAGGAGTGTTTTTTAAAGTTGTGTATGTTTATAAAAGAACATAACATAATACCACCTCATTGCTGTGATTTGACAAAGAGACATTGATTGAAGAAGAAAGAAGCTTGACTTTGGAGACATTTGAAAATATATTAAAAAGAAGATTTTCTCATTTATGCTCGTATCAATCAGTAACCAGTGGAATGTGTCCACGATCGGTTATCAGTGGGTAATCAGTGGAGTATGTCCACAATCGGTAATCAGTGGAGTATGTCCACAATCGGTAATCAGTGGAGTGTATCCACAATCGGTAATCAGTGGAGTGTGTCCACAATCGGTAACCAGTGGAGTGTGTCCACAATCGGTAATCACTGGAGTGTATCCACAATCGGTAATCAGTAGGGTATGTCCACAATCGGTAACAGTGGAGTGTGTCCACAATCGGTAATCAGTGGAGTGTATCAACAATCGGTAATCAGTGGAGTGTGTCCACAATCGGTAAGCAGTGGAGTGTGTCCACAATGAGTAATCAGTGGAGTATGTCCACAACGGTAATCAGTAGGGTATGTCCACAATCGGTAACCAGTGGAGTGTGTCCACAATCGGTAATCAGTGGAGTATGTCCACAATCGGTAATCAGTGGAGTGTGTCCACAATCGGTAACCATTGGAGTGTGTTCACAATCGGTAACTAGTGGAGTGTGTCCACAATCGGTAATTAGTGGAGTATGTCCACAATCGGTAGTCAGTGGAGTGTGTCCACAATCGGTAATCAGTGGAGTGTATCCACAAATCAGTTGAATATGTCCACAATCGGTAATCAGTGGAGTATGTCCACAATCGGTAATCAGTGGAGTGTATCCACAATCGGTAATCAGTGGAGTGTGTCCACAATCGGTAATCAGTGGAGTGTCAATCGGTAATCAGTGGAGTGTGTCCACAATCGGTAATCAGTGGAGTGTGTCCACAATCGGTAATCAGTAGGGTATGTCCACAATCGGTAATCAGTGGAGTGTGTCCACAATCGGTAATCAGTGGAGTGTATCCACAATCGGTAACCAGTGGAGTGTGTCCACAATCGGTAAGCAGTGGAGTAAGTCCACAATCGGTAATCAATGGAGTATGTCCAGAAATACTTTAGGGCAAATGAACCCAGCAGAGAAAATAAGTTTTGCAGATCTTGAATGTCTTTTAAGATGTAACCACATTACCATAGTTATGATGTGACAAAATAAGCGTTATGACAACATAAAGTCATACGTTATTGGGATGCCTAATACAGCGGTGTAGTAACAAATTCACTCACATCACTACGTGTTTTATGTTGTAATTCCCTTAATATTTTGCATTATACGGTACATCGATAAGTTTGGTATCATATGAAAGGGGAAAAATATACCTTACATAAAATGAAAAGTGTATATGTTTAGCTTATTTGGTTAATGTACTAATTAGTCAAAGCGGCAAAGGATGAGGAGCTTCTATAATTCATATACAAGGTAGCAAAATAAGTCGCCAGTCACACATAAGGTAGCCTTACTTACGACACTTAGTCATAACAAGATTTTGAAGTTTAATATCGATGGATTAGCGTAATAATTTGAAATAAACACAACATAATATATACTTCCAGACCGGATGTCTGATATTCTCTGATGGCATACTCTATTGCATCGCCGATACTTGCTTCAAGTGTCCCAAGATAGCAAACGACCTTTCCATAAAGAGTTCCATCTTTACCTTATTTGACAACAACTATAGTTTAGTCGAAAAGTAGGGTTTACATGCACCCCCCGGAAATATACTTCTAACACATGTCACTGCATTGGAAATTTTGTGAGGAAAACGATTAGCCATGTTAAATTCTAAAAGTATCCAACGTGCAAATTAGTGCCACCATTATGGAAAAAATTTTGTTTTGCCCATATCTCAAATAACACTGCATTAACATTTTCAAATTTAGTGTCTACACCTATGTTTTAATGATCAAAGATAACAATTAAAACAATTTAGGAGTGTTACGTGCTTCAGTGATGTAATAATATTAGGGTCGCAATTTAATATGGAAAAATACCCAATATACCCAATTGTATTGTAAGCTTGTATCAAATCCTGTATAGGGCAAGTACTGAGATCCAAAATAGTAGAGCGACTTTGAAACAGTACAGGCTTGACATTAAATATGGAATATATTTTTTCTGTTGACTTCCATCTTGAATAATCCGCCATATCTCGGTATATGAAAACTCCAGGAATGTGTAATTCTTCATATTTGTATATGTGCATGTAAACTTTGAACTAAGACCCTTTTTGTGTATACCTAGGTGACACAGAAAAAATGGGGAACTTGAAAGCACAAAAACCTCTAAAATTTGGGTCCAAACTCGTGCACCATTACAGAATTACGGAAATTAAATTTGCCCTAGTTTAATTAATACTTAACCTAGACTCTTGAAATTTCACAAGGTTATTTTGTATATTGTTGGTTACAAATTATGACCAAACACTGTTTGCTTTGTCATCCATAAGAAGCGTACTGCGCAT
>JXSR01S005473.1:50186-65119 GCA_000969725.1 Ophiothrix spiculata | reverse complement strand
CCACAGTCACCAACAAAGTCGATGTCAAGACCTGGGGTTCAACAAAGTCAGAGACCACCTACTAGGCCTGGTCCAATCAGACCGGGGCCTACTAGGCCATCACAGGGAGAATCGGGTAGAATACCAGGAAGTAGACCAGGGACAGTGCAAGGGTCAAGATCAGAACAAGCCAGGAGGGTAAGTCATTTATTTTAAGAAATGGGGTCAGGCCAAATCAAAGATCGCCTACTAGGACAGGGCCTACTTGGCCAGGGCCTAGTAGCCCATCACAGGGAGAATCGGGTAGAATACCAGGAAGTAGACCAGGGACAGTGCAAGGGTCAAGATCAGAACAAGCCAGGAGGGTAAGTCATTTGTTGCAAGATCTTGGGTCAAGCCAAATCAAAGATCCATTTGACCTGGTCCTACTAGGCCAGGGAGCAGACTAAGGGTCAAGACCAGATTGAGTAAGAAGACCTGGGGTTCAACCAGGTCAAAAGGTTTGGTCCTTTCGGTCCATCACATTAAGGGCCAGGTAGAAGCAAATACTCAAAACCTTCACTTTACTGGTTATTGACCATCTGTAACCGGCAGATCTGGGCAGTTGCATTTATTAAAAACAATACTATCTGGCCAGTACCTGCTGTTCTGGACAATTAACTGCCACTTCTGAATTCTTCCCTGCATGGCTACACTGTGGTCCAACTAAAAGATATTATCTCTTTGACAGTTATTTTTATTTAAACTAGAGTTTTTCTTGCTTAATGCTTGAACACTAATCCGGGAGACACGTAAACTAATCGGCAACGTGGTTCAGAAATCTGCACCAGTCGGAACAGTCTATTTCTCCACTAATCTTACACATATCGATAATTCCTCTTATCCAGGAATTTGGTTGTGTGCCTGTGTACTATATCTATGATTTTAAAGCATCAAATTGAATATGTTCCACCAGATGCCCAAAATTTGACTTTGTCGTCTAGTTCAGATAACGGCAAGCTGTTACCGATTAGTTTACGTGTCTCCCCTAATACACAAGCAAATTTAGAGCTGTACTTCCACCATGAGAATTAATAGTGTTCTTTATTTGTTTTTTTAAATTCAGGCGCCAGGTCCCCAACGTCCTCCATCAGGTCCCCAACAACAACAACAAAAACAAAGAGGGCGCCCACGGAATCGCACACGCAGCTCAAGCCACAGCAGTTTCAGTAGTCACAGCAGCCGGTCAAGTTTCAGCAGTGGAAGCAGGTCACGGTCTCGCTCACGAGGGGGGCGCTCTAGCAGTAATTCGTCGTTCAGTAGTTCTTCGAGTCTTAGCGGTGATTCGGATGATATGTACGCACAATTGGCTCATACGAGAAGGAAAAGTAAGTGAAGCTCATAATTATTGATTAGTATTAAAGAGAATCTGTGAAATCAAGAGAAGATCATATGTATCCCATCATGCATTGCTTCCTATGGGATAGACAACTTTCGTATGTCCCTTAATGCATCTTGAAAGTACCACAATTACGGGACCTTGTGACGTATCTTGCGCAGTCGAGTTGTGTGCAATGCGCAGAACTTCAAATATGGTAGACTGAGCAACAGGCATGAGAATATTCCTGTTTAAACAGGAATTTCTGTTTTTTGTGGCAGAATTTCTGTGTTTTCATGTATTTTTAGCCTATTTTCCTGTTTTATCACAATTTTCCTGTTTTTTCATGGAATTTCATTCTCATGCCTGGAGCAAGATACGTCACAAGGTCCCGTATTTGTGGTACTTTCAAGATGCATTATGGGACATACGAAAGTGGTCTTTTGTTTGTATGGGAAATCATTTGAGTAGTTAGTGATGAAATGCCCATAAATCAAAGTTAATTATAGTAATCTTGCATTTTAGGCATGTTTCATCACTAACTACCCACATGACTTTCTGTACAATATTTCTCATAGGTAGCAATGCATCATGGGATATACATACAATATCTTCTCTTAATGATACATGTTCATTCACCTCCGACCAGCCGTAAATGCAGCAAACGTTATTTTGCGCTACAGGTGAAAATACATGCAAAGGTTGTAATTTGCCGAAATTGATTTTTTTGCCAGATGAACAAGCCTTATATGCTTGTTTCAAAACACCCGCAAAGTCTTATTTAAGAAATTTATCAGACATTTGAAATAGTTCTAGACAATCAACTGAAAACATAGGGCTTTATACTTTTTTTAATGTGTTTAACTACGCGTTTGTTTTCAGTTTCACCTTTTACTGCACGACAACATTTGAGGGACCATAACTTGGACTTCTGAAACTTAGTGAAATTCAATAAGATATCCTTTTTATCCTTATAACATGGTCTTTACAAATGTTTGAGAGAATGACAAGAGGCTGCATTTACAGCTAGATCGAGATGTATGGTCACATATAATAAGTTTTAATAGTCCGTTTTCACGTGGCAAGTTCAAATGGTCTGGACAACTAAGACTTCAAGAGGATAGGCAGTAGCACTACTCCAGCTTCTTTTCTACAACTTTTTAGTTTCAAAGTAGATCAGGTCAATTAATCTATTATTGTTTCAAATAAATTTTTGACACAAACAAGAAAATCTGAATCGGTATGTGCGCAACACAGTTTCAAATCAACGATTAATGCCATTGCGACATTGTAAGGACCTAAAGAGGGTGGTCTGCCTGATATATTACGTACGCAATTGTGTTACACTACATTGTAGGCTCTGAATATTTGTGACTGAGAATTATTTGAAACAATAATAATTTCATATGCATCAATGATTATTATATTTCTAGGGTTAAATTAAGAGTTAAAAATTATCTTCCATGTATTTCATTATTGTGTCAGGCAAATTTCTTGCTTTTTCTTTTATTTTGAGACACATTTATGCCATCTGTCATTGTTCTTCTTTTTGAACAAAATTCCCCATGCCTACTTAAGACAATGAAATACAAAAAATTGTTTAAGGGAAACACATATCAGATTTGCTATAAAGGAGTTGACTGGTCTGAACATTGCATTATTTAAACAAATTTGAGTTTTTTTGTTCCTAATTGCAGCTATAAAGGCGACGAAAAAAAAAATATCCAGTTTTACGGTCAAGCGGACCTTTCAAGTAGGGTCGGGCGATTTTTGTTCCCCCAAAATTTTTTCCCCAAAAAATAACACCAAAATCCGAAAATAATGGGAGAAAAAATGGAAAATTTTTACATATAAATTTTCTTTAAAAATCTAGTTAAAATGGAACAATTTTGGCCAAAAATGGCTGATTTTACAAGATTTTGGCAAAACTAAAAAAAAGTTCTTCCAAAATGCAAATTTAGGGTCGGTCGGGCCCATAAGGCCAAAAAAAAATTAATTGTTGTGTTGCCCTCAAGTGGGATTTCTGAAAAATTGAGTCGGTCGGTCGGAAATTATTTTTTTTTAAATTATTTTTTTTAAAAAGCACCTTAAGTACCAAATTTGGGTGCATTTTCCACTATTTTCAAAATATTTTCTAAAAAAACACCCAATCTGAGCAAAATTGGGTGCTTTCCCGACCCTAATATTTTTTTTTTTAATTTTTGAATAGGGTCGGGTCGGTCACTGAGGGCAACATAACAATTTTTTTTTTTTCGGCCTAAAACAGGTGGTTTTTTTTCATTGCCTTTACAGTGTTATTTACATCGTAATTTCGTGAATATCTTGCCATTAATAGGTGATTCTAGTCCAACTAAGCCTGCAAGGACACCAACAGTAGCTAAACCACCTACCACATCGAAGAAGGGACCAATGCCTCTGTCTCCCCGGAAAGGACCGACTCCATCACCAACAAGTAGGAAAGCGCCGCCAACGTATCCTCAAAAGACAACGCCCCCGCCTGCACAGAAACGTGCTCGTCCTGGTCCTGTCAGACCTCCAGGGCCTGCCCGGCCTCCGGGTCAATCCAGGCCTCCGGGTCCTGCCCGGCCTCCGGGTCCATCTAGGCCTCCGGGACCAGCCCGGCCTCCAGGTCCATCAAGCAAAGAGAGCGCTAGTCAACCGAAACCAAGTGGGGAGAAACGACGGTTGCCGGGTCCTCAACCAAAGGCAGCTCCTACTACAGGACCCCCTCCTGATGCAAGGTATTGATTTTGCTAAAGCTTAATTCATACTCAAAGCGCAATGTGTTGCATTTCCAATAATTGTCACTGCAAACGGCACCGCAAATGAATTCACACTCAAAACGCAAACACACTGCTGCAGCCAATGACATGAAAACGCAATGGAAAGTTCAGCTTTTCTCAACTCGGTTTGCGTTGCCGCAAGTGGTGTTGCGTTTTGATATCGATTGATCGGAACTCCTCAAATCGTTTACTGCACATGCTCGGTGCGTCATGCGTTTGCGTCGAGTCTGAATTCAGCTTAAGACTGTTACCCCATTTACACTATTCGAAAAATTATAATTGATTTGAAGGGCATTGGACAAAATTTTGAAATTTTATTTGTGGATGATTTACACTTCATATGCTAGATACTAACAGTCAATTATATCGGGGAAATTTTGATGAAAACCTTCAGAAAAGTCAAAAATTGTAATTTTATTTTGTTTGTTGATCGTGGGTATGAGGCTATTCTCTAAACATATTTATTGATGCTATATATCAAGAAAAAAACAAAGATTCTTTTGTAAAACATTCCTTTCACATCATAGTTTCAAGTTTGCATTAGATCTCATAAGAAGGCCAAGTTTTAAAATTGAACTATAGAGGGCAGTATTTATCGTTGTCGACAACGTTAATAAGAAATAAAAGAATATCTAAATATTTTGATATAAAGGGTTTGAATTTGACAATGAAACTTTGCATACTGTCATTATTACCGCTAATACTTCAAATAATGCAAAAATCTCAAAATGCTTGGGGAAAAGTTTAGGGATGATACTGAACTTGTCCAATGCCCCTTTAACTTAGGTCGTCAGATTATAGTTCTATGGCTAGTGTAAACAGGTTTAGGTCATGTTAGGTCGACTGCAAAAAGTCAAAATTTAAAACATTACTTTAATCATCTTTTTTTCAAACAAAATCGCTTTCGTCGTTATTGAAGTAAACAGACATCGTCATTGATTTCAAGTTTGCTGCGCGTGAAGTTAAGACTGCAAAAAGTCAAATTTGAAACATTTCTTTAAAGCAATACTATTAGATTTTGATTAGAAAGAGTTTTGGGTAAAAACAGCCTACTTTGGGTTCAAAGTTTCATTGATGTCTTCCAATATAAATAAGACCATTGAAAATTGTAACTACCTATGCCTGATGACAAGACACATCAAGTTTCTGACACGTGACCTTGGAGCCGGTAAACCGGCTCAATCCGGTATATGGTACATGTACACGTGAGCCGGTATACCCGCTCGTCGGGTTCAAAGGGTTAAATTTGCATTAGATCTGCTGGTAAGCCAGTGTTAAAGTTTCAACTACAATTGTTGCTTCATTGCAGGTCCAAGTCTACTTCTCAACCAGCAGCGTCGGCCGTCACAAGGTCTAATCCGCTTAAATACAGTGCACATAAAGATATTAAATTGACTCTCGTGAAAAAGGTGAGTGAATCCCTAACACTGGCACACCAAAGTTCATAGAATAGTACTACACCACACAGAAAAACAGTCAAATTCCTAGCCCATACAGGAAAACACACAAGGATTGCTTGAACTTAAACCTGCAAGGACTGCGTGTAATACTACACCATGCGGTTCAGTATGCAATGCTGTATGCTTTGAAATTTGATTGTATTGTCATTGTATGGTCCAGTTTGGTTAGGGTTAAATCATATATATCCTATTCAGACCCATTGCAATAGATCTAGGGTTTTTAAGCAGCTCAAATGGTAAAGCACACGCTTACCATGCATCAGGAGTTTGAATTCCGGCAGTGACTTAGGCTAATAAAGCCTACAGCTCCATCTATGAAAATCAAAGCTGTGGTCTGGTTGCAACTGGCCGCAAAAAATTGTGGCCTAATTGTGCTCCAACGCCCTAATTGAGTGTGCTTGTAATTGCCTTAAACAAGGACTGCTAATTTTTAAATGGAAACCTGTAGGAAGCTTGCAGAACTGATGCTCCGTGGTCGTACAGTCACGTAAAGCCGTGGGTCCCCTGTACGAATAGACTCCTTCATTGGGTATGCATTATGCAAGTACTTGTATCATTGATTGATTGTTCTGGGCAACAATGTTTATATGTGGGCTGATCGAGGTTACTTCTGAGCCTAGAATGATGCTTGATGTGGGACGGAGCCAAGTGCACAGTAAACAGGGAACACTTGCACAATGTGCTACAGACACGCAAGGGTTTAGCTAGGATTTGAAAGTAGGGAGTCCAAATTCGCGGCCAGGCGAACAGGCCGACTTCAATCAAGACATCTTGACGTCAGCATGATTAATATTCATGCTTGACAAAGAAGACGATGATTAAGTTATACCATCATGGCGGTCTTCCGGCAAGAAACAACGCGGTATAAAGCCCATTTTAAAGTCCACAAAGTACATAAATTGATCAGATTTTGTGATGATGATGATTATTGAAGATGAATTCTAACATTCAACATTGAATTTCATATGGTAAAATGCATTCTTGGAGGCCTTATTGGACAGCCTTTGCATTTACAGGGCGTCCATTTTCGTGATCAGCCGTCCAAATGAGGGTTGGACGGCTCTCTGGCTAAACCCTTGCGGCCACGTGAAATTACAAATTAGAAAGGCTTAGTGCACTATGTATTTATATTTATTTGTGTAATTTATTCACTTGTTTTATTTCTGTAAACACAATGGCGATATATAGGGTTTTTGAAAAAGCAATCATTTAGTTCGAGAACTGCAATAAAAATATTATTTCCTGCTATAGTTGGAAGCGGTCACCATTTAGTTCTGCAGTGAAAGCAAGGCTGGATTGCTGTAGTGAAGTGCCATGGTTTAGCTAATTTCAGCAATGTTTGTAATGTTCGAGTCAATAAAATCGTTTTTTTGTGATGTTTGTTTTTGCAGCCGAGTGCAGAGAAGAAGCGTCCTCAAGAGGCTGGGAATAACACTGTTGCCAAGAAGCCACGAACTATGCTATCGCCACAGCAGAAAACAGCACCCGGTAAATAGAATATTTTATATACCTCATATATAGATTCCTGTCCTCTGATTGGTTAAAAGGGAGGGCCTGGATTTAACTAGGCCCTATAAATTTACTCTGCCCGGGGCATATTTTTCACTAGGCCCAATCAATGCATTTTGCTTTGTCTAACTCGAGTTTCATGCGCGCGACTTTACGCATTCATGGTCAAACACGCGCTGCAGTGGGTAAACTAGATATCATCTATATATTCGGTATATAAAACAAATATTGACTGCTTTTAATTTCGGTTATGGTTAAAATTATTTCCCCTCGGTGAACCCAAAACCATGAATCATGGTTTTAAGATCACCTCGGGAAAATAATTTGAACCATGCCCCTCAAAGCAGTCAATATTTGTATAACATTATAATTTCCCATTTATTACATGAAAATAAGGCATGTGCTTTAAATATTTACCCTGAGTTATTTGCTCAGAGTAAGAGCAGGGCTCTGAGACCGATATTTCACTGGCACTCGATTTCTGCAGTTGTAGATTGTAAAGGATAGAAAGAAAATGTGGCGATCAAAATGGCGACAAGCTGGAAGCCCTTGATGCCAAATGACGCTATCAAATCCTGGGGGCCGCTTACTTTATATTTTGATGGGGTGTGCCACAGGCAGCACAATTTTGGAGGCTAGGGAACTGATCGACAAGCCAGTCAAAAAGTAGGGTCCTGGGAACTCTTCCAACTGTGAAAAGTGTAGGATCTTGGGAACTGATGTTCAGTGCAAAAGTAGAGTCTTCAGAACTGATGTATCTGTCAAAGAGTATAGATAAAACACCCGTTTATGCGGACATTTTGTGTTTTGTTTTTAAAAAACACCCCCTTTTTGTTGAGAATTAGACCCCTTAACACGTACTTATAAACAACCGTAACAGGTAGGGAGTGGAAAGAGAGCGGACGGCTTTGTTTGAGGAGTCTTGAGAACGACGATTTCAGGAAAATGCAGAGCTATAGAAAGATGATTAGCTGTGAAAAAAGGGGTCTCCAAAGCAGCACATGCCCGTATCACCAATATGCGTGAGTGCCCTCCCCAGGATGTAAACATTTAAATGGATGGTGACTAGTTATCCGTTAAGAAATTTTGCTAAACGAGAAACCGAAGTGTGTATTTGGCGTGTTAAAGTCACACTCAACAATCCCACTAACTTGACTAGACATTGCACAAATTTGTTTAAAAAAGTCAGAACTTTGGGAAGTATTTTATTCATCTCAGGTCCATTAATCTAACCCAGGCCTTCTCAAATAGCTGCCCGCAAACTACCTTTATTTGGCCCTTTGATCGCCTTTGGAATACAGACGTATATAGGAAAAGCATTGAAAAGGTCTTGATTTTGCCCTCCTAGACGTATTTTTGAACTGGCGTTTGGCCTTACCGTTTCTCAATATGATATGAAAAGTAGACCTTTATCTATTACAATGTAAATCAAAAAGCTAAATGAAACGCAAAACAACTTATAATTACTGTCTTTCAACTCTACCTCTTTTCACAAGCAATCGCGACTGATTAAAATGTCCATACAATGAAGATAAACAGAGCCTTCTCTTGACGATTGTTTCCTTGTGACGTTAATCTAGTATTCTAAATAAACACATAGACAAAATCCAGAAAATATATCAATTTCTTAAACGATATAATGAACTTTCTTTATTCCGTTATGTGATGTTTTTGTCATAAAATTTTTGAAATTTGTGATGTTTTAAACATGTTAAGCTTACAAGAGATGATGTGTTTACTTGATGATTACACTATGATCACGAGCTCATTGATCATAAAAGCTTCCGGTTAAACGTTTAATAACCGATCTCAGTGAAATCCGTTTAAACGTTTAGCAAATTAAAGGGGCATTGGACAAAATTTTGAAATTTTATTTATGGATGATTTAAATCCATATGCTAGAAAATAACAGTCAATTACTAAATATTGGGAAAATTTTGATGAAAACCTTCAGAAAAATCAAAAATTTTAATTTTATTTTGTTTGTTGATCTGGGGTATGAGACTATTCTCTAAACGTTTTTTTTTATGCTATATATCAAGAAAAAACCAAATATTTCTTAAACACCATAGATTGCAGATAAATCAAAAGAAGTTTGAAGTTTGCATTAGATTATCTCCTTAAAAGGCAAATTTTTAAAAATCAACAAAAGAGGGCAGTATTTATCGTTGTCGACAACGATAATTAGAAATAACAGAATATCTAAACATTTTGATATAAAGGGTTTGAATTTGACTATGAAACTTTGCATACTGTCATTATTACCGCTAATACTTCAAATGATGCAAAAATCTCAAAATGTATGGCGAAAAGTTTGGGGATGATGCTGAACTTGTCTAATCCCCTTTAACCGGAAATCGACATACAGCCTTAGTTTGGACATCTGCCTAGCTTGGCCTAGTTGTCTTTAGAGATCAAGTCATCAATTCTTTCTTCTTTTTTCAGAACAACGCAAGGTAGCAAAACCAACCGCAGTGAAGAGGCCGACTGTAGCACCACCACCAACGGGAGAACAGAAGTTGCCAAAAACGGCCAAACCGACTGCAAAGCGCCCTCTGTCGCCTGGCGCAGCAGCAAAAGGACAGCCTGCTGCCAAGGTGGCTGCAAAGCCAACCGCAACAAAGGCAGCCGGTGCTGCAAAGAAAGGAGGAACTGTCAATAGACGAGAGGAACTTCTGAAACAATTGAAGGCTGTCGAAGAAGCCATTGCAAGGAAAAAAGCAAAATTGACTAAATAATGACAATGATTTTGTTAGAAATTGTTTTTTAATATAGCTTTATAATCAGTGACAGATAATTTTATGTTACCTGAGCAAACGACAGCTTACTCATTTGACTTTTGTATAGTCAGTCATATGTACTTAATTTGCATGGAGGACCTAATCTTGCATTTCATTGAAAAGTACAGTGAAACCTCTTTATACAAAATCTGATAACCCCAACATATAGCATCACAAAATTGATTTTACCAGCTCATGCACTGAATTTGTACAAGTGATGGATAAAACAAAATCCTGTTAACACAAACTAAAATATGTGTTGTTCCTACAG
Organism: Ophiothrix spiculata; assembly: GCA_000969725.1. Lineage (NCBI taxonomy): Eukaryota > Metazoa > Echinodermata > Ophiuroidea > Amphilepidida > Ophiotrichidae > Ophiothrix > Ophiothrix spiculata. The sequence continues at coordinate 54,980 of JXSR01S005473.1, read as the reverse complement.
TTTTTGTGTTACAGAGGTTCCCATGTATGGCACAACTCAATTATCACAGGTCTCATGTTTCAGGCCTAAAAAAAATTGTTTGTTTGCCCTCCAGTGGGAAAATTAAAAGTTTTGGTCGGTTGGTCAATTGATCTTTTTTTTTTTTACTCTGCACATATATTTTAAAGAATGATCTCATCCCATGGATTTTATCACAAATACCAAACAATGCAGGGCTTCATCAAAGATTGTGGGTCATTACTTAGAGTAAATATGCATTTTATACTACTTAATGTGACTTTATACTGCTAAATTTTGAATTTTGTCAAAAATATTGAGTTTTCACATTTTTGAAGGGGAAAAACACTAAAATACCCGAACCAAATTTTTGGCATTTTAGGGTCGGTAGCGGAGGGCAAACAAACATTTTTTAGGCCTCATTAATTCAAAATTTTGTATTGACAAGAATTTCTACAGTGGAACATCAGTACTATAAACACTGGTAATCTTTATACTTCAAGGTGGTATTTAGGTCCCAAGAATCACTTTCATGTGTTAAGGGTTGTGATAATCAAAGTACTTATTACACACAAGGTTTATGACCACAAGTATTTTATTTTAACAAGGGCATACCTGTCAAGTCTCCCAATTTAGACTGGAGTCTCCCGCTTTTAGGCAGTCCTCACCACCTCCCGATCGGGTAGCCATTTCTCCCGCTTAAAAAAAAAATATCCCGCTTTGAGGAACAAATTCAAAGCGCGGTGTCCTGCTAGAGTGTATACACTACATTTTGTTAAGAAATTGGAAATGAGAGCATATCTGAATCGTTTGTGGTTTTTCAAAAGTTACGTAGAAACAATTTGGGTGTACCTTTTTGGCCTCGTATGTCAGCTGTCCGTAAACGTTGCTGGTAAATTTTAGTCTCCCGCATCAGAATTTGGAAATGTTGATATGTATGCAAGGGTCAAATATGCGAACCATGAAACTATGACGGAAAATTCAAAAGGCAAATTGGACCTCGTTTGCTTGGACTAGTTTCAGCGGCTTTTGTCGTTGGAGGCTGCAGGAAGCAACAACTTTGTGGTACTTCACACTTGTCGTATTGCAGTGGAGCTAATTTGAATAATTGTGATGAGGGGTTTTTGCAAGAGGACTTGATTTATTTGCAACTGTCATATCATAAACTGTTGCGATCAGATTGAGAGAGTCGTCAAATTGTAATGCAGACTCCCCAAAATTTTCTCATTACGTCTAGATTGTACATCAATTAGGCCAGGGCAAAATAAATATTTGTTTCCTGTAACCTTACCATCTCTAAAAAAATACTTCAAAATAAACCATTTTATCATTAGGTTGTCCAAAATAAAATTAATCAAGGGTCAATCTTTTGTTTATATTAAATTATTCCTATACCACACACAAAATATTTCCCAAAATAAAATTTTGTTTCATCCTACAGGCCCTCTTTTTAAAAAAATGTGACAGGAAACAAACCATTTTTTTCCTTGGCCCTATTGATGTCATCAGTACAACCATTAAGAGATCTCAAAACCAGTATAATTTTATGTTCAGATATTTTGCAGATCATAGAAGGGTTTTTTTTGTGTTACATATCAAATGTCACTTTGACAACAACACAAAGCATTTAATAAGTTGTATTGAGAATTTTCATCAAAACAAGCACAAAAAATTAATAGTATTTTTCACATTCAAAATATAATCATCAAATGAAATTTTTACCACTTGAAATCCTGTCAATCATTCTTTTATTTTATTTTCGAACTGAAATTGTGGTGTGAAATTTTGTATCTGTTTAGTTGTTTCCCTTGAAAAATGATACACTCCCGGTCAAAAGTGTTTGCGTACGCTTAAATACGGGCAAAAAAGTAATTATTATATCAAATGACCAAGTTTCTGAAACAATTCATGTTTTTTTAGGTGCCTAATGTATCCAATATAAATAATTTATGTTTCCCCTGATATTCGATCTTCCATAACCATAAAAATGGCCGATTTCCTGGACCATATACAAATACACCACACACACTTTTTGATATGTACCTATGTAGTTAATTATTCAATGCTCGTTATCACCTTGTAGCCATAAAGAACTTTTTCAGGTTATAAGTTTTCCAACAAATGTGCAGTTATATATTTAAACTCCGCTTTTTATGTGCAAAAGAAAGTATACAATATGTTTAGCACGCCATATTTTCAAATGTCGTAAATGCAATCCTCGTTGAGTTTTTTAGATCTGTATGTAAAATATAAATCCAAAAAAAATATGGTGCAAATGATGAACTGTTCTCGAGATATGGCTTGTTAAAAGTTTTGTGCGCAAACACTTTTGACCGGGAGTGTATGAGCTTAGCACTAAAATGTGTCGAGTCCAAAATTATGAAATATGCTTGCCAGTAAGTATCCATTAGAAAACCTACATCATGTTAACCTCAAAACCAATATTTCTGGGATAGGTTAATCAAACATTTCAGTTTTGCTATTAAATTTACATTGTACTATAAACCTAATATAAATACACATGCAGGCCTCATTTTTTGAAACTACATGTACCATTGTGCTACAAATGACACTCATTAAAGGAGCATAGTCTGATTGCTGCAACTTTTTTCAAACTTCTTGAGATTTTGTACCAAAATTTAGCTCTTATATTTCTCATTACTCATGTGAAATTTCACGGCTGATGAGTTGTGTTCCGTTTGGGAGATATATATGAAAATTGGTCTAATTATGATAACCATAATTAATTTTACACAATAATGTATAGGCAGCTCTGAAATACAAAACTGCCCATAAATCTAAACGGTTTAACCGATTCAACTGAAATTTGAAACTTAGACCTCTTTTAAATGGTCATCTTTCAGAAGACATCGAGAACTGAATTTTGAAAAATCAGACTAAGCTCCTTGAAAGGAATGCCTCAAAACTCAACCGCTGATTGACCACCCATTCTGGCCGGTTACTATACAATGGGAACTTATTAATACTAATTTAAGGTCACATATAGAAAGACTGGTCAGCAGAGCTGGCGCACCACAGTAAACAAAACCACACGACACACAAGCATTATGTTTCGGTCATTAAGAATTTAATTCAGCGAACTTGGTCGGGCAATGCGCGAGTTATACCGTGGCAAGCAGCACCGGTAGATACTCTTTTCAAAATTTCAGAGTTCGATCACATCTCGTCGCACTTTCATGAAGATTTTAAAGGCTGCGAAGTTTTCTACTTGCCTAATGCCTGCGCGGGTCTTGATTGAATATCCTAAAAAAATGATCTTTCCCAAGACGCTTGCTTGTTGTGATCGAGCTAGGTCGATGCTCGACCAAGTTCACCTTTTTTTTAACCATGATGATTTGGTGTTGATGCAAATTTCTGGTGAGGTCTCTGAACTCACTCAAAAATCAATATTACAAGTCAGCCGAGAATTTTTTCTATATGTGATGTAAGCATTAACTCCAAGGTGTATTGCTGTGAACTTGTTAAACTCATGTGGGTTTTGTCTGCTGTGGCATGCCAGCTCTAATAGTGGTTTGTAAAGAATTCCAACTTTTAACCAAAGATGGTTGAAATATTTTACAATCCACCATCAGGAGGGGTGTGTGTTTTGCGAACAACCTTGTCCTCAAATTTTTGTTCCAAGTCACCCCAATGTACATGTCTTTGTCAATTCCCAATAATATATTTTACATCGTAAATTTGTTGGATAACATACATAGTGCTGATATTATGTACTCCTCTGAACTCTGTGTTAATGAGTTTCTCATCAATCTTAACGGCCGGTCATCCACTGGTTGAGTTTTGACGTGATGCCATAGATATTCAGGTTTATATACCTCATATATATTCCTGTCCTCTGATTGGTTAAAAGTGAGGGCTTCGATTTTACTAGGCCCGGGGCATATTTTTCACTAGGCCCGCTCGGCATATTTTGCGGCGCCGGTGTAACACGAGCAACATGCGAGACTATTGACCATCGGGCGTTTTCAGTGCAAAAATGATTCTTTTAACCAACCAGATGACGAAAATCTATATATTCGGGATATAAAACGAATATTGACTGCTTTTTCTTTGGTTCGCTTTGGCAAAGAAACAAACATCAAGAGTGCATCCCTTCCATGTATATGCTAAAGACCTGATCATCTGAATGGCCCTATACCCTGCATTTACGTTTACATTGTCCAAGAATGTTTGATGCCAAAATTCCCTAGACAATTAGAAACAAACATTCAGAGTGCATGGCCCTTGCATGTATATGCTAAAGATCTGATCATCTGAATTGCCTGTAACCTGCATTAACATTTACCAAGAATGTTTGATGCTCTAATGCCTTGGACAAAGAAAACCACATCCAGAGTGCATGGCTCTTGCATATGTATATTCTAAAGATCTGATCATCTGAATGGCCCTGTAACCTGTATTTACATTGACCAAGAATGTTTGATGCCAAAATTCCTTGGACAAAGAAACAAACATCCAGAGAGCGTGGCTCTTGCATGTATATGCTAAAGATCTGATCATCTGAATGGCCCTGTAACCTGGGTTAACGTTTACATTGTCCATTGAATTATAGCAGTGACTTCAGTTTTCATTTGTTCACTGATTATTACTTGTCATGTGTATTATGCTGATGAAATCATGTGAAAATACTATCTCTCCTTTTTTTTTATTATTAAATGTTTCAATTGTTTTATTAAAACACATTCAAAAAAGGAAATTGTTTCTATCATAATTGTTTATTTTAAGAGGGTGTTCTGTGGACTTGTCATACACATCCATTTTAATCAACTGAACATA
>JXSR01S005471.1:53427-67105 GCA_000969725.1 Ophiothrix spiculata | reverse complement strand
GGGTTCGAGTCCCGCGCCCGGCGCTTTATGTGCATTTGGTTTTCAGTCCATGCTCGCTTCCGCGGGTTTTTCTCCGGGTCCTCCGGTTTTCCTCCCGTACTAAAACTGAATATTAAAGAAAGATCTGGGACCCCAATGGAAATAAGCTTCATTAGAGGCTTTCTTGGGTTATTCTTGGCTATCAGCCTAAAGAATCCTTTCCTTTCCTTTAATGAGTTGCATCCAAAACATCAAATGATGCTTTCTTTTATCATAGTAATTCGTAGAAAAGCACTCAAAATATTTCAGTAAATTTGCTGTCTTCCAAAAATTGTCATGGAATCTTTAAATTCACTCAGAGCGCGTAAAAGTATTTAACCTTTTATGTAAATTTTATCAGAAAAGGAGAATTAAGTGTCGAAAATCTTATAATTGTGTGTGTTTTATGTGAGGAAAGAATAAACTAGGGACACAAAACCTTTGTGGAAAATGCCCCAATCAATCATTTATTTCTTCCACATATGCAAAATAACAGAAACAATATATCAAAAATAGTGCATAACATTGTAAACTGAAAATATAACATTGTGGAGGAGGACTGGGAAATAAGCATAAAGCCTGTCGAGTCCCAGACTCCAAGTATCTTAAATGAATTACACATAAATAATAAAAAATATAATGAATGCACACCATCCTCTCTATCCACAATGCGATGGCCACAGAGTAGAAAGAAAGGACGGGACATTTTATCCCCGGGGGGGCCACTGTCATTACAAGGTGGACACCATGCGCGTACAAAAAAACGAGTAAAAAGGGTTGTTTTTTACGAAGGGGCAATGTACTCAAGTACATTGGAAAGGGTATCTAAATAGCAAAAATCTGGAAAAAAGGGTATAGTTTACAAACCCTTGATACTTGTTAAGGGTATGAAAATAAAACCTTTCCTAAAAATGTAATTTTCAATTTGCCGATGACTTTTTTAGTTTCTCTGTTCTTGATATTATGAGTAATGTGTAGTTAAAACGCTGAATATATAGTCAAGAAGACAAGAATATCTTATGAAAAACATTAATGAAGGCATACTTGAAAAGGGTATGTTTTCAGACTTGATTTGAACATCCTTGTTTGGGGTAGGAAAAAAGGCAACAAAATACTTGTTTAGGGTATAATATGAACGAAGTATAATTACTTGTTTAGGGTTCATTTTGAAAGGTCATGTATGAGCATGGTGTCCACCTTACAATTGCAGTGGCCCCCCCGGGATTTTATCATGATTTTTCAGAAACATATGAAATTGATCAAAATATCATAGAGAATATGCAATTTGTATGCATAAAAATAATTAATATAACCCCAACTCCATAGTGTCGTGAGTCTGGGTACAAGGAAGCTCATTGGACCCCAACTCCATAGTGTCGTGAGTCTGGGTACAAGGAAGCTCATTGGGCTTGTTTATTTTTAAAACATATCTTTAAAACAAACAAACAAAAAATTTTGCTACCAAACAGATTTGCAGGTAACTTTTCTTCAATTAAAACGAGAAGTTATATTTTTCATTATTATTCTATTTTTCTATGACATTAAATGTAATTTTTCCTTCAAATTTTCCGATAAAGTCTATTTTTCTGCGGGCCACCAATACGGTGGTCGGCCGCTATTTGAGAAGGCCTAACCTAAACCATTAACTATTCCAGGATTTTATCAAGGAAATTTGGCATTTTTTGTCTTTCTGCAGGAGGCAGTTAGGAGCTTTGAGCAAGCTGTACAGAGGAGGCCTAGCAATTATGATGCCACTAGTTTATATAATATGCTTGGTAAGAAATTAAGAATGGGGGTGGGGTGGGCAGGGGAAGGAGGGAGGTAGGGGGATGGTGTTGGCAGTGCTGGTAGCAAGCTGTACAGAGGAGGCCAAGCAACTTTGATGGCACTTGTTTATATAATATGCTTTGTAAGAATGGGTAAAAAGTAGTGTATATGTTACCGTCCATCTCAAACGAGCTGTAAATTATGCAGCAAACTTAATTTTGCGCTACAGGTGAAAATACATGTCAAGGTCGTACTTTGCCAAAATTGATTTTTTGACAGATTCACAGTCCTTGTGCTTACATCAAAACACCAGCAAAGTTTCATGTCAAGAAAATGATCAGAAATATAAAATATGTATGTATATTTTGAAGACAATCAACAGAAAATATATAGGGCTCACTGATCTTTGAACGCATTTATCACAGACCATAACTTGATTTCTGGAAATCAAGTGAAGTTCATTGAGGTGTCATTTTAATCCTTATATTTTGGTCTTTGCAAATATTAAAAAAAAGTGAAAATAACAAGAGGCTGCATTTACGGCTGTTTTGGGATGGACAGCAACATATTAAAGTAATCAGCTAAGATCTCTATTCATGAACTTCAGGCCCATTCGTCCTCAGAAATCTCCAAGTAAAAAATGGTGCGGTATCCGCCTGGATTTGAACCAGGGACCTCTCGCACCCCAATCCCATTGTCACTATGTCAAGCCACTGAGCACACGCTGCCATGGCAGCGATTCGTGATCATAACTCTTGCCCATGATGTATTTGGACTTTTTTTTCACTTTGCGGATTGTGATGTTTTGTACAGTTAGGGTTAGTGTAGACTCCATGGAGGCTTCCATTACCCAAACCCCAGGCCTATTCTCTGTTTAAAAATTATCTCAGAAACCTTCATTCGGAAACATTCTCAACTCTGAATAGAGATGTTGAACACAAAACTGAGCTGCATCTTCACAAAGTCTATAGTCAAGCCATTGTGATAAAACAAGTTTCTGTTCTTTGACAATTTTTCAATATAAATGAAAGTTACTTAACTTGGAAAGCTGCTCACAGTTGCTCGCGAAAGTTTGCATGATAGGCCAAAATTAATTTCCGGCTTCACTATAAAAGTATCTGTAAAAAGCAGCAAAGGAAATTGAAACTTCGCCTGATAACTGCCTGATACAAAGAGGTACCTAGTGCGATCGTCAATTTTGGCAAAAAGAACAAGGCTGCTGCTCTGTAGCTACATAAGTGAATACCCTCATGGCGCTCTGAGTAGCTTTCTGTCCAAATAGAGCATTTTCTGAAAATTTTATTCTGGAGCGAAAAAGTTAAATTACACAATTGCTTGTGCTATATCTAACTTGAACCATGATTTGTGTATTGCAGGTGAATCATATTACAAGCTTTCGGATTACAATAATGCAGAACGATGTTACAAAGCGTCGCTGGAACACAACCCCAGTGTTAGTAGAACTCATCTGGCCTATGCAATGTTACTCAATGCTACGGTAAGTATATTTTGGGGCCGTATTCATAAAACTCCCTTACACTTCAGTGCAAATTTTACAGTTAAGTATAAGTATAACATTTAAACTTTTCAGAAACTCTTTTCATTTTAGAGATGTTACAATGTATCTCAGCAACTTTGTTGTATATTTTGATGACAGAACAGAATGACTCTTACGTGGCTCGCCTGGTGAACGGAAATGTTCTTTTTATGGCAGTGTTTTGCCATTTTTTGTCGGTTGTAATTAAAAATTGAAGATGTAAAGATGCGATTCATGGATTTATAAATATGTGTATAACAGCATAATAAATGCTGTTTTATTATAAAACACGGAATAATGAACATATTAAATTGAGATACGTTCTGTTATTGTTTAAAGGGGTAATGATCCACTTTTCAACCTCAAGGTCACCTCTATCAAAAATGAGTTTGTTAGCTAGAATGAATCCTTGACTAGTATATGTTACAATCCTAATTAAAGCCATTCTTTCATATGTGCTTGCATTTTTGAGAAAAGAACAAAAATGTGTCATTTTCTAATTATTGTCGGGGCCCGACAATAATTATAGCACATTAACCTATGGGGATTTTTAAAATGCTGAAAAGCTTATAACTTGAAAACGAATGGTTGGAATCAAGTGAAATTTTCAGCATATATTTATTTTGTACTCTTCTTTGTATTTATCCAGAAAAGAGGTTGGGTCAATGTCACATCAGAATCATGAATTGCACCTTTAAGTCTGACCAAATAATATGCAGATTTATATTGCAAAACAGTGTAACTACATAAAAACATTTATTTCTTTTGTTGACAGAACCAACTTTCTGATGCAGAGCGCCACTTCAAGCAATCACTGACGTTGGATCCTGGCCCTAAAAATGATATCACCTACAACTTTTATAGTAAGTCAGCATTTAAGCTATTTTTAAGCTAGAAGTTTTATGAAAAGATGTATTATAGAATCAGAATCAGGATTAGTGTAGTTAAAAAAATAAATAGTGTAGTTTAAAAAAATAAATGGTTTCAATTGTCATTCCTAAAGAAATTTTTCAGACTGTCCTGCATATTAAAGGACAATTGTACGACAAACATGGGACCATATCAAAGAAGGGTCAATTAATTGATCAATTTGAAAAAACACAAAGAAAGCAGCTAGATTCATCATAGTCTGCAAATAATTTAGACGTCTTCAACTTATCTGGCCCGTTCCAAATGAAATTGAAAATAATTGAGTGGATCTTTTTTTGAACTGCAGTAGGTGTGATGAATAAGGTTTCTGTCGAAACTATTTGTTGTGACATGTTGCAATTTGTTGTCGATGTTGACATATGTGTCGACACAAAGTTGCTATCAAAGAGTTGTTTTTTGCTGAAAAAACAAAATTGTTTGGATTTCTTAATGGCCCGTTTTAGACGTAGACTAACTTCTAATATAGTAATGTGCTATAGTTCTTTCTGTGTACAGCAATATGGATGATAACTAATTTGTTGTGAACCATCGTAGTAACTTTAAAAACAGTTGTAAATGACAAACAACTAATAAATATTAAAATATTTATGCAACACCTTAAACACTTGTTAAAGCTCGACTGCTAATAAACAGCCATAACTAATTGACACTAGAAAGGAAGTTTTTATGAAATTTTACTTGCCCAGTTTTGTCGTCAAATGAGATTTCATGTCAACATATCGAGATATGCTTTATGTCAACATAAATGTCGACATAAGACCTGTCGACAGAAACCTTAGTGATGATCATACTGGAAACATATAAAAATTTGAATAAACCAAAAGTTTTATCTCCTTACTGCTAGACCTACCTACATGATACCAAGTGAGTGGGGGCTCTATAGGCATTAAGCAGTGCCACACCTGTGATTTTAGCAATAAATATCTGATGAACCGAACAACTAACCTTCATTATATTTGTGATAATGAAATGAAAAAACCCTGCCCACATATAAACTCCAGTTACACTGTAGCAACAATGATAAAACCTTGGTCTCACTAATGGGGATACAATGAAGCAAATTATGGGGGATTGAGGTTTGCAAGAAGCTATTTTTGTCTTTCTTGCCTTCGGCCTTGCGTTATTCAATGCAAAGTTGCCATGTTCAAGTCAGTTATTTTCTGCTCCATGAGTGCATAATAACATAAGAAACATCTCAATGCGCTATAGAGAAATATAAATATATACAAACAACAAGAGCATGGATTACACACAAGAAACTGAGAAAGCAATTTTAAACAAGTGTGTCTTCAGCCAAGCTTTGAATTGAGCAAAACTGGGTGAATTGTGGACAGCTATTGGGAGGGCATTCCATGCACAGCAAAGCCCTGTCACCTTAGGTCTTGGTTCGAGGAATAACAGAGATCAGGTTGCTCTCAGGACGTATTTAAATGCATCTTAATCAACCAGACTCAAGGTGTAGTATGGCAAAAACTGTGGCATGTCCTACTATGACCTTCATTATAAACAAATATCCAGAGTGCAGGGCCCCATTGTTTGTAAATATAACCCCTACCATGGATTTTTGTTTTCAGACGATTTTCTTGTTCAACAAAACCGAATATTAGATGCTGTGTTGATGCTGAAGGAAGGAGTGAAAGTTTTGCCGGAAAATTATCGCATCAATTTTGATCTTGCTACAAATCTGAGGAATTTAAATCGCTTGCAGGAGGCTGAGATATACTACAGGAAAATTGTTGTACTACGTCCAGATGTAAGTTGATTCAAACTAAATGTTGAATGAAAATCCAAGTTTTTCCTCCTTTTTTATATAGGTTCATCAGCCTGAATTTTAAAAACAGCTCCCCAGTTTAAATTTTTAAAATCCCAGGTATAAGTAAATGGTTGGTAGATTTTAAAGTAGCTCTAAGTAAATGGTATTGCATGATTGGTCTGAGTGATAGGGATGCATTGCTGCATTTTTAAAAATGATGGTACACATAAAAAGACCAATTTCTAAGAAAAAAAGATACCCATGCACTACCTTTTCATTTCTATGTGCAGTGTGTAGTATTGCGCGTTGCAGTTGGTCTCACACACATAGCAACCACACATGCTACGTAATACAATTAACTATCATGTTGCAAAAGTGATATGAGTTGGACTGGTAAAAGAGCTGTATGATACAAGTTTTCGTATTACACAGAGGATTTCATATCTTATAGTGCTCTGAAGTTTTATACGATGTAGAATTCGAAATATCCTTTTCAGTTATTAACCAATGACCAATGAAATTGTTGTACTGTTATCTACAGAGTGATAAATAGTTTTCCATTTATACTTTGTTTTGTCAAACACCTATTTACAAGCCAGTATTATTCGATATCGTGTCATACTGTATATTGCATGTATACAGATCTGTACACACACGAAATAAATTCAACCTTTAAGAGATTATGCTTCAAAAAGGAGAGTATTATTGAAGTTGTTAAATTTATTCCAAAACAAATCTGCTGAGTGTATGCCAGAGCATGTGCGACTATGTGGCGATAACGCATATGCGCTGTACGTGTTTTGATCCGTAGTTTGATTCTGCGATCGTGTGAAAACAAAAATCTTTTATACTACGAGACGTGATATGCTTGTTTATCCATGCATTTATGTTTATAATTAGTAAGAAATTTAAAGATTTCAATAATAGTATTTATTAAAGGGACTAGCCTAGATTCCACTTAGAATTAAAAAAACTTATGGAAATGCTCTAAATGAAGCTAAAAGGTACCGAAATTTTCACAGAAATGGCTCAAATTGAGAGAGAATTAATTTGAATTTGAAATATATCATTCTTTGATGGTGGTGTGACTATTCTGTGTTTTCTTAATCCTAAACTTGTACCTCAGATGGATTTATGGATTTAATTACCAGTTAAAAGATCAAACCTCCTGGAGATAATTTAATACATATTAAAAGAAAACAATTTCATTAAAAACAATTTGTTTGCCCTTCACAGGCATAGAAAAAAGATCTTTTTAAGATCTGAAACTAGACACTGTTTTCACACCATTTTTTGCCGACGGTTGCAAAAATTAAAGTAGGTAATTGTATTATTCTCCACTATTCCTTAAAATCATGGAAAACTACTTGTAGGTTATATATTACTCTAAACATGTTCTATCGATTCTTGTAAAAATATGTTTGTAAAAAATTAGTGGGAAGAATCTAGGCCAGTCCCTTTAAATTTCAAAGTTAAATTGATTAAAAGAAATCTGTATACAAAATAAAATAACTTTATTAAAATAAATATCAAGATTGGTGTTGATCAAAATATTTTAGAGATTTGTAACTCTATAAATAGTTTGACATGTTTGTATATTTACTGTAAAGCACTTTAATTTCACGGCATTAAAATTTAGCGAATTTGGAAACCCTCACTTTTTGGGTGCATTTTAATTTCACTAATTTGAATCATCTTGCTATTCAATGCTATGTTAACAATCATTTTAGCGGCATTTTAATTTAGCGAATTGTGATACTAGCGAAATTAGCGAAATTAAAATGCTAGCGAAATTTTCATGCTTTACAGTAATTGTGTGAAATTGTTTGCCGTCTTTCCCTAGGTTGCGGTTTCTCTGCGGGACTTTGGTGCTATCCTACACATGAATGGAAAGCATGAAGAAGCTCTGCCGTACTATGAGAAAGCATATAACCTGGACCCCAATGATCTAATGACTAGAGATAATATGGGGAAACTTAAAAGAAAACTCGGAGCCAAGAAACAAGCCAACAAATAGATTGAGATAGCCAAGCCAAGCCAAGAAAAACTTGCCAAAGTCTATATATATAAGTGGAGTCTGAAATAGCTTTAAGAATATTTAAGAGAAGGAAGTGCTAAGTCAGACAGTCATACTCTGTGTAACATTAAGAAGATCGAACAGGTTCAACACAGTTCGGCACGATTTGTTATGGGTGACTACAGCTGAACCAGCAGTGTCACATCGATCAATCATCAATCAATCAATCAATGATACAAGTACTTGCATAAGTGGCATAACATGCATACCCCATGAAGGAGTCTATTTGTACAGGGGACTCACGGCTTTACGTGACTGTCCGACCACAGAGCAAGAGGAGTAAAGTTTCTTGCTCAAGGAAACAAGGAGACGAAAACCGCCCGGCCCGGGGCTCGAACCCACAATCTCTGTATTAAGAGATCCGTGCTCTAACCGTTCGGCCACGCTCCCCTCTCACATGTTATAGTTAATAAGCGTAGCTGACCTTTCTACAAAGTTGACATCTTCACAACTGCCTGCTTATGCTATGTAAGATTCGCTGTGGCCTAGTTGACATCCCAAGGAGTAAATACCTATCTAACTTCTCCCACTAGTCTTAACTCCCTTTTCTTACAATCCCTCAAACATGTTCTTCAATTTATTCTAGTTCCATTTTCCAATGCACCATCCGGGACTGGAACCAATTGCAACTACCAACTGATCCAGCTGCATATCAATCCCTTGACACATTCAAGAGTGCCTTGAGGGATTTTCACTTGAACAGGGTTCGTACGGTCCTTGAGAGTCCTTGAAAATCCTTGAATTTGAAAACACCTTTTCAAGGCCTTGAAAGTCCTGGAAATTTGCACAGAGTCCTTGAAAGTCCTTGAAAATTGATAATTTAAGGCTAACTGATCCCAAATTCAGCGAGTGGATTGATGTCGGCAGGAACAAGAGTTCAGCATACTGCAAATTATGCTGTGGTAAGTCCTTGAAAATCATGCTTTTGGACCTTGAAAGTCATTGAAAAGTCCTTGAATTTTAAAGGCTCCAAGGTGTACGAACCCTGCTTGAAGTTACCTCATTATATGCTTTATTTCAGGTCTTCATTTTTAAGGCGAGCTAGAGTGATTGCTCTCCTCTGCTCCCCTAAACGGCCTCTTAGGAGAGCAATAATTAGCTCACCTTAAACTACCAAAATCATTTAATAACAATAGTGTGACCTCAAATGACTCTCCTCTCCTTGAACCTTTCAGGAGAGTAATTTATAGCTCCTCAGCATTTTTCAAAAATGAAGCCCTGTATTTGTAATCATATTATCAATGTTGTGTTGGTATAGACATATCACATACATGAACACAGTGCGTTAAACCCCAAACCTTCACTTTATTTGAAAGAAGAAGAAGAAGTGCTACTGATCATAGATGATGATTAAATGATTTTGATGCTCTGGCAAATCCAGAAAAAAATGGATGAAAGTAAAGGAGGAATACGATAATATGAAAATGAGACTGCAGCTAATTTTTACACGTCTTAAGTGCCCATTTCTCTTCAGAAGTGAAAGAGCCATTCCAGCATTATAACAGCGATTTACTTTCTCAGCATTAGAGGATGTCAATATCCATTAAACTTTTGAATTAAGATGAACTCATGAGAGGTAATGTCTTGTACCCCTCACCAAATTGGAACCTGCAACTCTTCATGTAGTTGCAAAGGTTTACCAAAGAGTCTTCTCTTCTTTAACCTTAACCCTGGTTCGCCAAAGTGCATAGAATACTACACCATACAGAAAAACAGGCAAGCTACTCATTATTAGCCTATACAGCAAAACACACAAGGTTGTGTGTGAGTCATGCATGAGCTTGAACATGAACCTGCAAGGACTATGTGCTTGCAATACTATACCATGCCGTTCAGTATACAATGCTGAATGCTTAGATATTTGATTGTATGGTTATTGTATTGTCCAGTTAGATAAGGTTTTTTTTTTGAAAACTATGCTAAACATAACCTGACTTCGAGCCAAAGTTTGTGTAGTTGTGTAGATCTTGATAGATTTAGTCTAAATATTAGATAAATCCATCTGGTACAATATGTAATGTCAGTTTTGCACAAAGCATGTTAACTTCAATGAAATGTGAGCATTTGTGACCCGCTCCCAAAAAACCCCGACAAAGTCGGGAAAAATCATTTTCTGATTTGCCCATATTGAAAATGCTGAAATTACAAACTTTAAAATGATGTATCACTAGTCAGCATTGCTCAACCGTTTGTCCATAAAAATCAATATTACCCTAGAAATAATCCTTCTTTTTATTGATTTGTGGCATATTCATTGGGTTGTAACTCCATAAGTGCTCTGGCAACTTTGTTGGGGTTTCATGGGAGCAGGTCACATTTGCTTATGACAAGACGGTTGGAAAAAAGTTGCAAAGACTGCTTTGTAACACAAAGCTATAGTTTTTGTCACTTACAGATAATTGATTTATAATTTCAGTGCATTAAATCAAACAGGGTTCCCAGCCCATCAAGGAAAATAGGGATTTTTTTACCTTTATCCAGTCAGGGAAAAGTCGGTTAATTTGATGAAAAATTAAATCAGGGAAAAGCCAGGGAAATTTGATTGAAAGTTTTTATTTTCCCAGTTGTGTTAGGTCTCTGTAAAATTTAAGATTACATTCCTGGTCATAGGATTTGAAAAATAACCAGTTTTTGCAATTTTCCTAAAAAAATTATCATGGAACTTTGAAATGTTGTCAGGGAAAAGTCAGGGAATTTTGTTTTCTTAAAATGCTGGGAACCCTGTAAAAGCAATATTATTATAGTTGTTTCAAATAATTCTTGGACACGGAAATTTAGAGCCTTGCGTAACACAATTGCGAGTGCATTTTACGGTAGTTGCGGTACTATGGATTACTGATTGGAGACGGTGTTGCGAACTTCCCGGTGTCCTGTTCTTGTCACAACTTGTGGATACGCGATGGCTGCGTTCAGAAATCATGTTCATGTCCGAAATTTATTTGAAACAATAATAGCTACCCCTAATTTGTTCATGGAGAGATATCAATGGTGGGGTGCTGCATCATATTCTGCCTTTGGTCTCATGTGTTGCATATATGGGAATGAATTTATCAGGTGTGAGTGACCATCCATCTCAAACGAGCTGTAAATGCAGTAAGTTTAATTCATTTTGTGCTAGAGCTGAAAATACGAGAAATCGAGTGAAGTTCAGGTGTCATTTTAACTCTTATAACATGATCTTGTGAAAATGACAAGGCTGCATTTACGGCTAAGCAGTGGATACTTGTGATCAAGTCTTCATCAAGGATGTCATAAGCTAAAGTCTTTAGTCTTCTTCTGGCTTTATCCAGCATAATATTTGATCTATTTTGGAATATGTACAAGCTTACAAAATATGCAATTATTTCATGATATGTAGAGGTAATTATAGTCACTTTCTTTGGGGTTCATTTTATTTTTTTAAAGATTAATAAATTATAGTTAAATTTATACTTGAATTGTGAACTTTTATGGAATAGGTGCAAAGATATAATAAAAAATGGATGCATTAATCATTCTCCATGTTACAAATCCACCTTTCTTGGGTGCCCATGTGCATTAAAAGCCATGAGAAAGTCACTCTAATAGGGATCTATTCGTAGGCACAAAAATGCAGTGAAATGTCATTTTTGAATGATTGGGAAAGGTCTTTTGTTTGCTCATGTGATAATTATTTTAGTTATAGGCTAAACAATAATTTGTTGGACAGTTAAAACAGAAATCCAGAGTACAGGGCCCGATTGTTTGTCGATGCAAGTCCTGCATGGATTTTTGTTTATATTGTCCAATAAATTTTTTTTGGGCTATAGAAGAGGGCTTACAATTACGTATGCCATATTTTACAATAATTTATAAATGTTTTCAATTATGTAATATTTTGTGTATGTATGTTGTATATTGTTAAAATCAGTATTTAATACACAGTGCCTTAAGCTCAATGAGCCAAGATAACTATATAGTCAACTCGTACAAAATCTTCTATCTGAAATATATTTATTTTGAAATGTAACAATAGAAACATTTACAAAAATAAATAGCATAGCTGCTTTGTAGTGCACAAATGAAAGCATGTACAAAATAGCTGCTTTGTAAAAAAAAAATAAGCCAGTTACCATTTCTTTATATCAGCATTGTGGCAAAGTTTTTAAGTTTCAAAAGTTTCTTAAATATACGTACAATTGGTTACTGCAGGCTTGCTTTTTCATTCGTGTGAAAATGGCTGGCAAAAATGCCCGAAAAGTTGTTAACTATAATTGTACCCGGATAGGACTGAATTATCACTGTAATATTGTAAGATATTGTATCATTGTTTTTCTCCCTAAATAGAACTTATATTCTCTCTGTGTGTAATCATAGAAAAGTTAAAAAAAAAAAGAATTCGGAGTTCGGAGTTTTTTTGGCCTGAAGCTATATCTACCATCACTTACCATATTGTTCTGGATTGAAGGGCGTTCCAAAGTATAACATGACCAAAAAAGTGCAAAATTTCACTTTTAAATAGCTTCAAAATCGAGCATAGACATTCTATCTAAGAGTTTGTTGTTGATAATAGTGCTCACTGATGGGGTCAAGACGTGCAGGTGATCCAGATTGAAAAATAAATTACTTGCAAAACACCTGAATTAATACAGTCCATGTAAAATGTGACATCACACGAAAATAGTTTTTTGCTCTAAATTATTTTAAAAATCTCTGACATGTTAGCGAATTTTGCATTATGCTTACACAGACGATGGGAAACATAGTTACAAATAATTTCATAAAGTGGTAGGAATTCTTTCTGCAGGATTATTTAGTATCATTTGTGACATTTTGGTGATACGTTTAGGTAACGTTTGTGACATTTTTGAATTACCAGTAATACAAATGCTCATTCATGCACGGATAGAAAAAAGATATTATCTTTTCTTAAGGGGACTCAAATTTATTTTTGTCATGTAGTATGATATCCATAAACATTGGGTTATTTAGAAATTTGTTCATCATACTGTAAAAGTAGAAGGTAAAGGAATGGAGAAATACGCATCGCACACTAGAACATTAATAACAATCAGACAAATTACAACCCCGGACCTCTCGCTTGTCATGCGAGGGCTCTAACCACTGAGCAGTGGTTAGAACTCGAACACCTGAGTCCCTGGCCGAACAGGGACTCAGGGGTTCGAGTCCCTGTTCGGCCAGGATTACAAACAGTGCAGGATTTCATTTTATTTGAAAAAGATCCTGGCCGAACAGGGACTGGAACCCCTGAGTCCCTGTTCGGCCAGGGACTCAGGGGTTCGAGTTCTAACCACTGCTCAGTGGTTAGAGCGCTCGCATGACAAGCGAGAGGTCCGGGGTTGTAATTTGTCTGATTGTTATTAATGTTCTAGTGTGCGATGCGTATTTCTCCATTCCTTTATCTGATTATATATTAGAAATACAGTAGCATCAGTTCTGATCTTGTATGCTAGTGTGTAGCGTTATAGCTTTATATCATTGTACCCACGTTCAGTTCGTCTATCTCCCAACTTTAGATATATAAAAGTAGAGGAATTTTATTTTCGTCTATTTTGCAAGTTGATCCTTAAACGCAGAAATAAAAACTCGAGAAATATAATTTCATTTATCATTCAAT